>JAAMPI010000636.1:0-29699 GCA_013054445.1 Cudoniella acicularis | reverse complement strand
GATCTGCCTAAAGAGAAGAATATCACGAATTAGCCAAGGAGCTAATCAGGTGCCTGTAGGAGCACATGAGCAAGTGAAGCTTGGTAAAAAGGGGAGGTGTGTGAGCTGTAAGGGACTGAGGTTTGTAGACAGGCCTAGAAAACGGGTTGCACTAGCTGAAATTGTAGCTAATCAGGGCAGGGAGAGCTCGAGGCATGACTCTATATATGGGTGCAAGCAGTGCAACGTTCACTTATGTCAAAATAGGGGTTGTTTTGATGTATTTCACCGGCAAAGTTGAGAATTGATGCTTTTGATACGCGAATACCGCTCTCTAATTGGCTATAATTAAGCGAGAATCGATGCGCACGGGCCAGGGCGCTCTGGTGGCAGCGTAGCGGATAGTGACCAGACTTTTGATCCCAGGCTCGTTATAATTGTGGTGAGCTTGGCTTTGGGACATACTTCGTACAACTACCTCTAAATGATTTCAAACTTGAATTGATTCCACTCCTGGACATACTTGCGCAATTTCGGATAGGTGTGAAATAAGTCTCTAGCTTGTACCTGATTATTATGATAATTTTGCTGGAAAGTCGCGATGCGACAGCCAAATATTGCAGTCGCTGATTTACAGCGGGTGGCACGCTGAAACTTCGCGACATGCTTGCTGTATTTTTGCAGACGCCCACTGAATTTCAGCCATTTTTGCGCTCCACAGCTAATAGTATTTATTTTGTGCACCTCTATTCCAAACATAACGACAGATACTCGGGAAAATACCAACTTTAACTTTTATATTTACAAACAACTGTGTAGGAAGCCAACGCCCCAAGTCTTCTCTGTACAAGGACATAGGCCCAGCCTGTTAAGCGAGATCCCCTATCTGGTGAGAGGGGTAACGAGGAAAGGGGGTCAAGAGCATATGTTCTAGTCAAGCTCCCGGGCATTCGGCTAGCATCGCCTTTGACAGGAATTCTTTAACCAGTTTAAACGGGTATGCAACACCGCAAAATGCCTTATCTGAGGTGTTCATAATGAGTCATCTTGCGCTATAAACTGCCCCACTATGACTCGGCCTTCGAATCGGGACTGTTTTACTAACTCCGGTGTAGTACTACACGAAACATTTTTGTAATAATTAATGTATTGTAAAACAACCACGAGGTATTTTTTAGTAGGAGCTGCGACAAATTCAAGAAGATAGTTCATAGTTCAATATTATTTGTACTTCGATAATTTTAACAGGTTCATAATAACTTGGGCGGCAAAGAGACTTCAAATTCGAATATTATATCAAGGCTCTATTTTCTAATAAAATTTCTGAGATAGCGTATTCGCTCGTGTTTTAGGCTTTTTTTATATGATAGTTTACACGGATTAAAAAAAACATCCTGATCAAATTGTTATCGATTTTAATATTAAGTTTCTAATAATTCCAGGGTTATTGCTATATCGGAAATCGGAGTTGATAAATACGTCGGCTTTGACGGTGACAAATATCCGACAAGTATGACTCGCGCCCAATCAACTGAATGTTCCCAGGAAGCTGCAGGAACAAGTGAATTATTTTCCAAGGCTAGGCTGCCAGTAGTACCCAGGCGTAAGAGCATAAATATGAGGTTAAAGTTCCTATCTGTTCTATCTCATTCACAACCTCTCCTTTATCTTCTCGCTAATTTGTTCGGGCCGTTGTGCGACAGTTCTACAAACGTCATAAAACTTTATTTGAATCGCAATCTCAGATCACTTCTTTCCATCCTCTATTGAAACAATTTGACAGACTGGTTTTGATGCCACTACTCCACAACAATACATTGACAGACCAACTTCAACACCACAAAATGGATCCTCAAAACTACCCTCTCCCATCAGGAGTCCACGCGATCCCAGCCGATTTCCTCGACCTTCGTCCAGACTCAGAAATCGACCACGACATCCTCCACCCCAAATCCATATCTTCCTCTGAGAAAAACATCTGGTTCTTCTGGCACGCCGGGTTTACTCACATGCACCCCTACACACAACGCAACATCCGGGCCTGGCACCGCCGCTTCTCCAAACAAGGCTGGACGATCCGCGTCATTGACCGCGTCCCCTCCTCCCCTTTAAACGTCGCCAACTTCCTCGATATCTCAGACCCGGGAACCTTCCCTCGTGCGTTCGTTGACGGCACGATCGGTGGCGATTATGCGCCTCAGCATACGTCTGATCTAGTGCGCTGGCCGCTTTTGCTGAAGTACGGCGGTGTGTATGCAGATGTGGGCATGATTCAAATTGGGGATTTGGATCGGCTTTGGAATGAGACGGTTGGAAATCGTTCTTCGAGATTTGAAGTCCTCTCGTATAATGCGGGCGGCGTCGAGGAGCGAAGTCTGACGAATTATTTTCTTTGTTCTGAACGGGATAATCCGCTTTTCGAGCGGTGTCATAGGCTTTTGCTTGAGCTTTGGGCCGCGGATGGCGGGAAGGAGAGTACGGAGGGGATGCATAGCAGTCCGCTGTTGAAGGGGGTTCCGCTCATGGGAGGATCGTTTACGATTCAGGATGGAGAGAAGACGATTGGGCCTGAGGAGTGTAGTAGGATGTTGACGGATTACATCATTCAGGGTCAAGTGATGACGATGGCTATGGGGCTTGTGGACGAGGAGGGTGACTGGGACGGGCCAAAGTATGTTGCTGAGCATGTGTATGGAATTGAGTACATGATCGGCTCTCAACTTGTCAACGAGATAACTGCTTGGGATGGACAGAAAGCATTCGATCTCATGTCTCTTTCGCTTCCGAAGGAAAGCGAGGTCGAGAGCGCTGAGCAGAAGCAGGCAAGAGAGATCGTCGAGAGGTGCTTGAGAGAGAGTTTCGGATTTAAGCTTGCGCATGGGTTGATTTTGAGAGTGTTTGGTGTCACATTGGGCTCGTTGTGGAGGAAACATCAGGGCTCGGATGACGTGCCTGGGACGTACGCGCATTGGTTCAGGCATGGGACGATGTATTGGTGCCAGGATGGAGAGCCTTCCACGCAGGATTATAAGGTAATCGAGCCGATTAAGAGAGGCCCGCTGTTGAGAGACAATTAAATTACAACTGGCGTTTATAGAAGTTGATAGAAGTAGAAATATAGACAACTTGGCTAGTAAATTCTTGGAGCCCTCGATATTAGTCAGTGATTGAAGTCGCGTGTTTTTCTTTTTGGCTCGTTATATGTTAGACTAGGATATATAAAATGCGCTGGTACATATAAATAATGGCAAGAATTAGCTAGAATTGGAATAGTCAGTGGCCCGCTTCTCTCAGGGGCAACTCGCTAAATTACAGCGAGCAGTCACTGTAATTTACAGTAGAGACTGATCATAGTAATACTACTTCAGGAGACGACTTTATATAAGCAATTTTGTATTTTAGTAAGGACAGAAGCATTCAGTACCGTGCACTTATAAATCAATATATGCTTTTTCTTTTCCACTACCTTTCCCAAAACAGTCTCAAATTTTCAATCCTTTCCAAAGCCTATAGATTGCTTAATTCGACTTGCAAGTTGAAAGGCATGATTTCCTGCGACACTAGGAGCAATCTAGCGTGGAATCTCATCCGACCCCGAACTCTCAACAATAACCCCTAGATCCCCATTCCCATACGCCACCATCTGGCCTATTTACGCATTAGCCTACAACTTCGACTCTCGAGATGCACAACAATTAATTTGCAGAACTCACCGGCAACTTCACCCCCACTAGTGCAATAATCCAAAACATCATATGCGCCAGTTGCAGCGTTGGAGCTATTCCCATCACTTATGCATTAGCCTCTCTCTTCATCACGTACATCCACCCATTTCAAACTGTTAACTGAGAGAGGACTTACCAAGGGCTGCTAACAGTGGCATGCGGGCTGACATTCCATCCTTGGATCTTTGCATCGCCAACAGTGACAAACGTAATTAATGTGCTAATTCCTTTCACGACACAAGCCTGGTTGCCAAGTGAGGCGAGGTAGTTTGCGGCTGCGGTGGCATCATCGACGTTGGCGCGGTCGGTGGAATAGCATTTGTAGGGGACGATGTCGTTGGTGCGTTTGGTGGGGACTTGACCCTTGGCTGATTGGTTGTATTGTTAGTTATGGAGAAAAGAGTAAGGGTGAACTATAGAAGCTAAGGAGGCAGAGGGGAAGCTTTAAATATTCTTGTGGACAGAGGACTACGTACAGAAAAACTCGCGGGGTTTAGTGTATAAATCCTCGACTGTGAGGCCGAGTTCAGCAAGGCTGGGAAGACCTTCAGCAATGGTGATGGACGGGTAGACTTTCTCGGTTGGCGCTGCTGTTGCAAAGAACGCAGTGAGGATTTGTAGCACCGTGAAAGTGAGAGCGGTAGTTCTGGCCATTGTGAAGATTGGAGAGGTTGAGCTGTTGATGATTTAGGTTTGAAGCTAAGTGCGTTTAATGAGAAGATGCTTTTTATTCCACAGAACTCCTCAGTGTTTATATACTTGTGGGACAGAATATTTGTAGTGACAGATCTCAAATAGTTTTGATTTTCTAATGCAAATAAAAGCTGACTGCATATAGGGACGCGCGGATCACTTGAAGTGTTCGTAGTACAACAGTAAACGTTGCGTTTTCCTTCATGAATAGCAATCATATGATTCTCTCATAAACGGAAATGACAAATGAAAATTGATCCACAATTAACTGACGCGTATCAGAAACGCGCCGCAACGATTCAGATACTTAGTGAGCGGTTTTTTATATATTATTTAATGTATACTCTTTATAAGATCACCATGTGACCCGATTTTTGTTTAGTCATTACGCAAGAGGATAATATGAGAGGCACAATAATATACACATGCAGAGTTCGGACTTTATTTGACTAAAGTGAAGTTTCCCGAGTCTCGACCTTTTTTTTTACGAAGGAAATGCACTCGTATAACCAATTTAGGCTATGCATGGATCGTTAGATATACGTACGTTATACAGTATTCTGAAAAGTAACGTAACATGAATCAATACGAGACATTTAATTGCCCGACGATGAGTTTATTGTAACTCACGGGTTATAAAACTTGATTGGTTGTAACCCCGCAATGCCTCAACGAACCGAGCATGGTAATCGGGAAATTTGAAACGGTACTCTAAACCATCCATGAACTACACGCGGCTACCAAAAAAAACTCATTCTTTTTGCGGCATGTCTTTGTTTATTCGGCTGCAGAAACAAATAGTGCATAAATTAATAGCAATGAAATGAAATGAGTAAGCACCGAAGAACAATAAAAACACCAGCCGTATATCACACATAACGAATTGCTAAAAGTTTTAGATATTAGATTAAACAGAAATCAAGCTCTGTACCTTATAAACAAGAATTCAAATTCAAAAACACCGTCAGAAAGCCAGAAGTCCTCCCCTCAGTCCAGCCCAATCCATACTCTCAAACACCCACTTCAAACCTTCGAATCTTCCAACCCTGCGATCCTAAAACTCATTCACTCTATGGGCTATTGCAAACCAGAGCCTGACCGAGCTAAAACCCCAAAAATATTAGCCACCAAATTCACATCTCGAGCAAAAAGCGGAGGGGGGGAGCATACAATAGGCAAAACACAGCACTTAGCACCTTAACTAGCACCTTAGCCACTAGTAGCACAAACGGCGCGGAATTCGTCTTAGTTCATAGGTTGTAGGTTTGCTACTCTTTCTATTAGCAACTTGATCTTTTTCTTTTCTATGTAGTATGGAAGGGTTAGGAAGGTAGGTTTTGGAGACTTACGAGCAGCGCAATCGAGATCAGCGACTCCAAGAACATCAACGTCACAACAGAGCGGTTGGGCGAGGGCTACGCCGCAGAGGGGCATGGAACCTGCAGCTGCTTGGCATTCTTGGAGGAGGGGAGAGGAGGCGACGAGGCTGGTGAAGAGGGTGATGGTGATGATGGTGGTTATTGAGAACTGCATTTTGATTTTGTGAGGTTGGATTGGTGGAAGGGTTGAAAGTGTTTGTGTGTTGGTTGAAAGGTTGAGGGTGTTAATATGTTGGTTCTGATAATGTCTTGAAGAGCTAGCTGGTTGCTTCTTGAATGTGATGAGAGGAAGTGATTGTTGTTGATGAGATTTCCTAGGTACAACGAGGGTCTTTAATAATAGATTTTGGACAAGCAAAAGGCACCCAATACTCAAGAAAGTAGTAATAGCTAATCATTGTATCCAGATTTCCGCTGAGATCCTTACAACAACCGAGTTCCTGGAAAGGGTTTCCGGCGCTTGAGTATAGCTTCCCTTTCGTCTCTACTTGACTTGCTGTTTCCTTTCTCGATGTAGTAGAAGGATGATCTTGACCGATGGAGCTCGAAACTGCTGATTTAAAAGGATAGATCGGTCGTCCGGAAGACCTGGCATATGTCATGTGGGACGGTAATGCTAAAAAGGGGTGTTTACTTTGTAAGTCCTGAACCATCGGGAAATTTTTATGCATGGTACTTACTGCCTAGGAATCATTTAATTCGACAACTGAAGAGAGTAACGAACATATTTGTGAGCCCATAACTTCGGAAACCACAAACCGTGCGTGCCGATATCGAGCTAAACCTTCCTTCCATCTTTAGAAGTTCGAAAAATGACGTCTCAGTCCCGCACCCAACCCCGATTAAGAAATCCATTGCGGCAGCCTATACTTATTCCAGCCACCCATTATTCCCGATTGCGAAGAAAAGGCAGGTATTTCCGTAGACTCGTTCCAATTCGGAAAAACCCAAAGCCAAAAATGGAACCGCCAAGAATTTCCAGGAACCTTACTGCCGATCACGGATGGGAACTAGCTCGACGGACTTGTAGATCACTTTTGAGCCTCTTCTGTCATTTTAGTTTGGTTGGGCTAATGATCTGGCTTTTCGGGTATTTTTCCTAGCGTTCGAGTGGATAGGGTTTTCTTGATTGGTGAATTAAGAATTCTAGCTTGGGAAGGCTGGAAAGCCGCCGAGCTACCCACTCGAGCTAGAGAGCGGGGATAAATCCGTATGCCAAGCTCACTTGCTCATAGGCGGTTAAATATAAAGTGTCTATACCTCAGACTCTATCACTGGGCTAGAAACAAGCCAAATCTAGCAGACCCAAAGCCACTGACACAACGAGCTGAGGTGCCGAATCTAGGCGAGGGCATTCCGCGATGTCGAGATGTGATAATGACTTCTTGGCAGCACCATTCAGCGGATTAGTGGAGTAGTTCTAAAGGTGAGCCGCTGAGCAGGAGGCGGAACTGATGAGTAAGTAGTGCCGGGTAGAATGAGGAGCCGAAGTTGACATCACGTGCGTTTACCCCTTTTCGGTTGAAGGGGTAGCTCGCTTAATGTTGCAACACTCATTGGACTCCTTTCTTCCATGTGCAAAGGATATACACAAGGTGTTATCTGCTTATATTTATTTTCTAAGATCTCAAACATAAGAAAAGAAATATATACAAAGAAACAAACGAATCTCCACGCACTTCCAAAACCAAAGAGATGTAACCCACTCATAAAAGAAAGGAGGAAAAAGATTGTTTTAGCAAAAAAAAGAAAATCGACCTTTACACCACTACACTACCTATAAAACCTCTCCCTCCTCAACCTCTGCGCCCCATCCTCCACCGTCCCAAGCGCAATTCTTCCCACCCTCCCCATAGGCTCAACATCCATCATCATAACCGTCAACTCACCCAATTTCCTCGCTCTCTCGGCACCATCCACCACCCCCTCCAAATCCTTCGGAAGCAGCATATACCTACTCGGCCTGACCAAACTATTCGCGAACCCCAGTTCGTCGGGACTAATGGTGTAGATTTCCCAGAGCATGCCGGTGATGCCGGCGATGAGGAGTATGCTGCTGCAGATCATATAGATGATGAACCAGGGCCAGGCGATGGCGTAGGGGGGTGGTAGGAGGTGAGAGGCTGGCATGGAGGCGAACGGAATGTGGTCGATGTTATTGGTGGTGAAGTTTCCGGTTTGGTACATGGGGGCGAAGCCCAGCTGCCAGTAATTGTTTATGATGAGAGATAATCGGTTGGTAAACACTTTGGGATCCAGCTGCGTCAAGTTGAACGTCGAGTTTACCATGGGGATAGTGACGACGTCCGTATTGTTTATATACCGTTCCACCATCGTCGAGGTATAGTTGTCCAGTCCTGCTGAAGCTGCCGAGAGCAATCTGAGGCTGAAATCGAACATGGATGATAGTGGCGGCGGGTTAGCGCTTGCTTTTATTTTTAGTGCTTGGCAGATCTGACGGGTGCAGTTCATTTGCGTGTCGACGAATTTTTGGGAGAAGTTGCAGAAGGAATAGGCGTATGTGAGGTTGACGGGAGCGACGCTTCGGGGATTGATTGCAGATGCGAAGGTCAGGGTTCCTGCTGCGATGAGCTTGCTGGTTAAGTTTGTGCCAGTTGAGTTCGTGGTCAGGTTCATGGCCATGTACAAGGTAGTTGGTTCGGTGGTGGTGTTAGTGTAATTAGCAGGGAAACTAAAGAGCTTTTGCCAAGGTACGGCAGTGAGAGGGGAGCAATTGAAGGACAGGTATGTAGATTTTAGTGTAAAGTTGTATACTCCAGCTATATTCGCATTAGATGTATTTACACCAAAGTTTTGGAACGGGATACCGAACGAGGAAGAGAAGGTGGTCGAAGGATCTGGTCCCCCTTTAAGCTGCACATTGTACCAGCCGTTTGAATCAGGGTTGGTGAGCCTCTCTAGAACAGGGATCCGGGGATAGTTAAAGGGATCGGTTGCGAAATTTTAGGCTGCTCGATGGGTACCCGTGGGTAGGAGTAAGGAGAGTTACTCCTACCCGCGGGTATACCCATGTACGAGTACCCATCTACGGGTAGACCCACGGGTAGGTAGGTATACCCACGGGTTGCCAAGAACCCGTATAAAAATAAAGATATATTTTTTAAAGTGGTTTTAAATAAATTTAAAATTTAACTAAAGACTTATTTAATTTTAAAACAAATAGAAAGCCGGCTTACACCTGAAAACTTAATTGTATAATGAATGTGTAGGAGTTTCGTAGGTCCTTTTCTTGGGGGTTGAAGTTCAGTTACCTATTTAGTGTAGAGCCGATTTACGCATAAGGAAACCTGCTTTGCCACATTTGCAGAACGGCAGTGTTCTGTGAATATCGTTGCTGTTTATTCATATAGTTCCTTATGAATTTTATCTAAATCAAAGTAAACTGCTTCTCTCTAATGAGACCCTCCTTTAACGCTTCTCCATACATAATCCCGTGCAGATAACATTCGCCAATAAATTTATATTTACCATCTTCAACCGGTCGGAGGACGTAAGGCGTCCTGCCGCCGAGGAAGACGCAAACAATGTCTCCAGACGCCAGAGCATTATCCCCAATTCCTATGTGACCATTTTTCGTCGAAAAGGGTATTCTTCCCCCACAGTTTCTTTGCATGTCCCTGGAGAAAGTGTCTGACTTGATGTGTAATCCAACAAGGCTTTTTAACCGTAAATACTCTACTTCCCATTCTTTGCTCAAGCTTTTCATATCAGCAGTACGTCCTTGGTTGGTGAGTATCGAAATCGTCTGCTCGTACATGGCGACGCAGAAATGTTGGAAATCAATACCGTGATAGGTGTCTCCGGCGGTGCGAGAAGCGGGATCGGGGTCAGACATGGTGAGAGTTTTTGCGAAAGCTTCGTCCATACTCTCCCGTGTTGGATATGGCATGTGCTTGTCCTGCTGTATACTCCAAATCTCCAAAACGAAATCCCAGAGTCGAGACCGAGACAATGCCGGAAGACGACAGATGCTTACACAGGTGGAGACTTCTGCGAAGAAAAACCCGCGCAAGGAGATCTCGTATGGCGTTTGTGAGTCATCTACTGGTCCGGGGTATTCTTTCCCCCCACTACAGAACTTGGCCACCGCCGATATTCTGAACATTGGGGCAACTCTTGGCCAATTTTCTTGTTCAATCTCGGCAGAATTGTCTTCGGTCAGATTGTCCCACTTGACTACCCAAGATGGAACGGACTCGCGGAATTCCCGCTGCTTTTGCTGTCCACGTATAGAAAAGGTTGAGTACTGGTTCACACTTGCAAGCACTTGAAGCGGATATGTAACCGGCCATGCTCTCAACGGCGGCTCAAGGAGAACCCGAGTCACTTGTGTGTACAAATCTTTGACAGACATAGAGTAATCGACAGTGATCTGCCCCGGCTCTTCCGCAAGGCCCATCAACGCATACACTTTGTCAACCGGGACGGTGGCATTAAGGGTCCTAGTCTCTTCTAGCAAGATAATGAGCGGCACCAATGTCCGCGTTTCCCTCCTCAACCGCAATCCTGTTCGTGACCACTTGCACAAGGCTCGCACATTCATCAAAACCGGGGACAATCCTGAAATCTTCGAGCCAAAATAGCCCTTCCACAGGAAGAAATCGATTGCTTGGCACAAATCTAGCAACGAAAATAAATGCGCTCCCGCTTGCATGATGGCGAGAGAAGCTAGTGCCGATTCCTGTTTAATCCAGCAGCGGGAGAACCATTTCCGGCTCAGGAGTTCGACCAGTGGCTCCCACTTCTCTGTGTCTTTCCAAGAGGGAAATCCTCTAGCTACGCTCCTCGCGTCGTCAAAGGCTTCGTGCGCAATATCCCCCGAGAAACCTAGCCTCTGCCTCGCAATTCTTTTTAGCATGACGATTAGCAAGTTAGCCTTGTGGCTGATAAAGGGTATTGGCGCTATGCCTGCTTCTCGTCGAAAATGATCCCGTGCAAGAAAGATTAATTCCAGCGCCTGTGCCGTTGAAGTATTCTGGGGGCCGAGCCACATCGTCACTTTCTTCGCGTGCTCATAAATGTGTTTCATCAGCGGGACTTGTATAGCTTTCTCTCTCGCGTCCGCTTGGTTGATGCATAAAGCGTCAATCCAGATCGTCCTCTCCTGTTTAAATTGTCGCATGTGCCTCATCGCATCGAACAGATTAGATGTGACTTTGATTTCGAACCCATTGCAGATGATTGAGCACGAAAAGTCAGGCTCGCCCCAACAATACGACAGCGCTTCGAAAGGAGCTTCGATTAATGGACAGCCGAGGGAGTCCAGGAGTTCGATACGTTTGAGCTCGCATCGTAGCTCTGTAAATGGATCATTATCGGGGAGGATCGTGAGGACGCGAATGGATTTTGAGTCGACGGGTAAAGAGTCGTAGATGGAGGATTGAGAGGACATGATGAGCGGACATTAGGATCATTTTCATGGCGAGATATCGCCAGATGTCGAGAATTTCTTCAGCTGAAGTGGTGGATTTGTGGCTTGTGGCTTGCTATGTGGAAATAGTTCTATGCGTTCTGGTTGGGTTATGATTATGTAAGTATTCCTTAGGCATCCTTGATGCAAAAGTGACGTCACTTGGAAGGATCAGCGAATACGACGAAGGATCCTGCAGCCTATGATTCATTTTGTCTGTAACTAATCGTATCCTTTAACTGGAACCGAACCTGAACCTGAATCTTCTCTACCATTGTCTTGCAGAATAACAGCAAAATGGCTCTGGACTCACTTCCTAGAGAGATTCTCGATAACATCCTATCGCGCAGAGCTCACAATCGCAACGATTTATGGAGCTGCAGTCTCGTCTCTCATAATTTGTGGGAAGCTGCAACACCTATCCTGTATTCTAATATTGATTTAAGCATCAAATCTGAATGGCGCGATAGCAAATGGCAAGTGCAAAAGACAAACAAACTGCACTACTAGACACTCTTGCTTCGTACGTATGCTTCCGTTGGTATGAGATCGTCAGATTGATTTCAATTCAGGAACCCAACACTGGGCGCAAAGGTTCAGACTTTAACCTTGGGCTTCAAGACCTTGGATCAAAAAATGATGGACTACGTTCTACAGGTCGTTGCAGCAGCGCCGAAATTGAACTATTTGACAATTTCTAGTAAGGGTCGAGGACAGCGATGGGAAAGTCACAGACTTCCAGTTTGGTCAGCTTCAACATCTCCACTTGCAAGCCGCACGCATGGGATTGAGTTTTTCGAGATGTGGAATATCAGGTGTTCCTTCCTGCATGGACAGGACATTGGGCAATTCTTTTCCGGATGGAACAGTTTCAGGGTCTTAAAGTAGAAGCTCCTCTATATAAAGGGAGTGAGGGTACTTGCCCGCCATACTTTGATAAAGTTGCATCTGTAAGACATTCTTAGTACCAGGCTAGTATACAATAGTCCATCCTCACTCATGCTGCGTAGGGAATCCTGGGATTTGTTAGCAGCCTTCCACAGTCAATCGAGGACATGTATATCGAGCTAGACAACAGCGAAGTGAAATGCGACGAAGATGAAGATTTCGACCCGATTGAACAGCTCGGGCCTGAAATCTTCAAATCACTGACTCGGCTCCACACATTAGACATTAATGCCTGGATTACTAATATTGATGGGGGTTTTGGGGATATTCCTGAAAAGGCCATATTCTGTCGACGGCGTCCTAGTGAACAAAATCCAAACAACAAAGAAGAAAGTTGTCCGGACTTCGAGATTGGAATACTGGTATCAAGAAGACTTTGCTAGTCTTCGCAACACGACCATGGAGATGGAAGGAGATTTTGCAAGTAAGGATGCGGATGAGCCTTGGTTGGGCGGGGGGAGGTCATGGGTGTCTCAAAGCTCTAAGCTTTGGGTGAATGAGGAGTATCTTTTGGGAGTAGATACTGATCCTTACGATTCTAATATTCGTTGTAGTTCCGAGGAGGGATATGATGATGGGGATGATTAGGAAGGCCGTTTCTTAACGGTATCTTCCCAAATCGCTTTTTAGTTGGTACAGCATATCGAACTTTAAGTGAGATTGAAGTTGATGTTGGCAGGGGTACAAAATGGGTCTTGTGTGGCATTTTTGCGAAAGTGGACAAGGGAGCCAGAATAGATTCCTCACTCAACATTAGGATATCTTGATAGGTTTACAGAGGTGTGCATAGCTGGAGCTAATTAAATTTTCTCGGTCAGAAGTACTAGTACCGGTATATCTCCTTTCGGATTACAGTAGATTTTGGTCCTTGCTATTGCCATCCTTTACCTCTAAATTAATAAAAAATACAAATTAAAAATTTTTAAATTTTAATTTATGTATAATTTTTTTATATTATCGTATTAAATAAATAAGTTTTAATATAAACTTAAACAAATATTTGCTAAAAAATCTGAAATGTTTTTTTTTATTTATATTATAAAAATTCTATAAAAAATATTTAGAAAAACAAAAATTCACCAGCTCTACGTCAGAAATCCTAGCGTTCCAGCCTTTCCTTCCCACTAAGGCTCACCTTCCCCCATCATAATCCCTTTCGGCACCGCACCCTCGTTCTTGCACACTTCGACCAGCAAGCCATAAATGGCTTGGCCGTCCACGCCAAGGTAGTCGGTCCAGCCTTGATATGACTTCATATACAAAATCGGCCCAAAGCCTTCGAACTCCCTAGCGAGCTTCTAGGCTATTTTGCGGTCTTTGCAGCAATATTCGACGAGAGCCTCTGTCAGTCATTGCTGACACTGAGATTTATTCCAGCGCCATTGAGGAGTGTCTGAGGCCTTTATTGGAGTATTTGCGACTCGAGGGGCAGTTGTTCTAATAGGAGGTGTACTGGTGGGAGCGCTTTTAATAGCAGCCTCGTTCGCCTTTTCGTCACTCGCAGCTTCGTATGGCGGTGGGGTGACATGTTCGTCCCACTCAGCGCCGTGCTTGTGGGAACTTAGAGAGTTACCCATCTAGATAGAACACCTACTTGTGCTCTAGAATTTTTAAACGGGTAGTTTAGAAGGTGATGTCTGTCACAAGTCCGCGTGACAGTCTAAATCCTTAGCTACCAAACCTAGGAGAGGTAACGAAAGAAGCACGTGAGCTCAAATTTGATCCAATGTAAAAGGGACGAATTATTAAGTATATTCGGTGATTGCTTTGTATAACGGAAGGAAGGATGTTGCAAGAGATGAGGCTCCCTCTTATCTTCTCCATATCGCGGTTGCCTGATCCGGCCTGGGGGACCACCTCTTACAGCCAGTTGCATAACTAGTGTCACCCCCGGTGTGTCATTTTTACCGACCCTCGATTTTCTCAATTCCCTCCTTTTTGCGCCCTATATTATATGACTCCACAACTAAGTATCTAGACAAGGTTCCAAATAGCTCAAATTAATCAGGGATTGCGCAAATTCAAAGTCCCAAATTAAATAAGAGTTCTAATCGCTTTTGGGTGCGATGCGGGGGCATTAAGCTAGAACATAAAGGCACATGAGATGTCTAGGCATTCTTGAGCCGCAAAAGGTAATATACTCCTATTACGGCACTGAAAGCGATTCAAATAATTTAAAAAATGGATATGTAAGAAGAGCCCATCTCTGAAACATTTTTCGCTATTTATTTCTGTGGCTAGAAGCATGGTTGTAGAATTATATGCCATAAGGGGCTCGTAGTTGAAGAAATTGAAGGGTCGGTAAATTGACGCGTGGGGTGACACTAGTTATGCAACTGGCTGTATAGGCCCGCAAGCGAATTTCGCCCCTCATCTAATTAGCCGGCTTCTTTCCAACGACTACCTCCTTTGGAACAGCACCCTCACGGCCTCTCATTTCTACAAGAAAGGCATGTATTGATTGCCCGTCAAGTCCCAGCCATGCCACCCAATTTTCACAAGGTTTAATATATAGACTCGGGCCAAAGCCTTCGAACTGTGCAGCTAGCTTCGTTGCTTTCCTTATACTCATGCAGCAATATTCTAGTAACACCTCCCTGAGCCATTCTCGGCATTGGTCCTTGTTCCAGCGCCATTGAGGTGTATCTGATGCCTTGATTCTTGCAACCGTGGACTAGGAGTTGCGGAGCTCTTGCACGTTTTCTGTGTTTGCCACATCCGTGACTCAAGGCAGTCATTTCCCCATCACCTTGAACCAGTCTCAGAAAACCGTCCTGTCGCAACTTTACCTAGCATATGTTTCATCGTATCATTATGATGACACTTCTGCGGCCGAAGCTTGGCACGGTTGGGTCCACAAGAATCTGATCAATAACGAGAACTTGCTCGAGGGAAGATGCTCTTTGCAGCTACTTTTACGACTGGTCAAGTTACCGTCTGACCACTGTGGTTTCGATTCCTCTGCTGTTCTCATTGGCGCTTGGTATTTGGTACATGTCGGGGCGCGGAGATGTTGTGACAGCTTGGACAATTGCGCTGTACGTTGTAACAGCAGCCGCCGGTAGGCCTCACATAACCTTTCCCGATCATATGTCTTGCACTAACAAGGTGCAGCTCTCATTGCATTGATGGCTATTATTGGAGGCCTCAAGGATATCTGAAGAAGAATGTTGCAGGCAAAAGTTCTTGCAACTACTTAGAGCGCAGTGATCCCTAGCGATTGAAACTGCGCCCATCTTCTTCGATGCTTTTGAATAGGTAGCAATAGAACAGCTCTGATTATAGCAGACTGAACGGATACGTCAGATCGCCATAGGGTGGGTATTCCGTCTTCGATTTGGCTGGTTCATTCGTCAAAGAGTTCCCATTGAATCTCATCCGTAAGATTACCTTTGAAGTCATGAAGCCGAACAGCAGGCCTTCCGAGGTAGATTATTTGGCATTTGTACTTGGCCATCTAAGATAGAAGCGGGTACAAAGGCTTCTCTGGTGTGACAGTAAGGTCTTCGCAGGCGATGGCTTGCCTGGCAAGGGATGATAAATTCACCTATGCTGCAACAAAGGTTTATGATGATGTTGCAATGAAGGATAAGGATGGCAGAATATTCGTTTAGGCTACAAAACTTGTCGTCCGGAGTTCAAGCCCACGAGGCTGACTGATGCATCTCGGGCAGATGTCTGGACATAGTTACATGAGCCGCGTTGTACTTACATGTGCAGGCCCGACCAGCAATTGGGGCCTCAAATGATGTAGAAGAAGGTACAGAGTTTGGGATGTAGGACCTTGCAAATTCGGCATTTCTTTAAGATGTACTTGTCTTGAGGTCATGAAACTTTTGCCCAAGTAACAGATTCAGAGGGAACATGAATTCGTAATCCAACTTTGTCCTTTCATATAAAAACAACTGATACCGAGCAGATCCTGCAGACAAAAAAATTTCGAAGAAGCAGTAGTTCTACCACGAAGGTCGGACTCTAATCTCATCCTCGCTCGTTCCGTTTTAGTCTCCGAATGTGAGCAGCTGCTGCTTTAACCTGAGCTGAGGGTGAGCATACCTGAGCCGAAGGTGAGCGTACCTGATCAGAGCCTGAGCAGAGCCTAACGAGCCCGCTGACATAAGTTTGTGTCGCGTAGGGCAGTTTTTAGGCCTCGGAACACCAAAGTCACCCACTTCACTTAAAATCCCCTAAATAACCATGCAGTATTATTACTTGTGCTTCGATATTATAATAAAGAAGAAGCCAAAGTGTATTGTCTAATTATAATTAGAAAAGTTATCACGAAGTTTAGAAGTTTGAAATTTCCTTATAGGGCTCATTAGTGAGCACATGACCCTGTGCGACACAGACTTATGTTAGCAGGCTCGTAAGCAGAGCCTGAGTATCCTGAGCACCCCCTAGGTTAGCTCGCGTACGATAATATAGAACCTATTTTAGCCTCCTGTGTGCCACGGCTACAGTTTCCTTACCGGATTACCTGGCGAATCCGTTTCTGCTCCTTTATAGGGTTCCCGCTAGAACAATTTTGGATCGCACTTATCAAGATCACGTGACCTCCATCTAACAACTCTTCTGTTGAAGTGTGTGCCTGGCAGCCTGAGGCTACTATGGCACCTAGCACGTGCTTTAGGGCACGTCTCACTTGTAGTCTAGAGATGTGGCCCGACGACCTGATCTTGGANTCTGTACAGTTGATAATATACTTGATTTACCCCAATTGAGCCCTCCGGACGATCCCTGTGTTGCTATTGCTTGTATTGATGATACCACTCATCCGACCAGCTGGAGTCGACCAAATCCAATAGAGTACTAGCACGGACCAGGACACGTGACAAGGCAAGGGGAACGCGTCAAGTAAGTGTGACATCTAGTAGGAATCCCAGGAGCGATTATAAATTTTGATAAGTGGGTGAAAGAGGTAGCTAAGGCTTTAACTATGTTAAAATACTAAGACCCTCAAAGTATTAATAGTTTTATAATATAGTATACAAAATCCTTTAAGAGAAGGCCATTTGCCAATCGCAGATTATTCTTACATCACCATCAACATCACAATATCAACGTCACAATATCATCACCACCAAGACTAACGTCCATCCTTAGGTGGAGAGAAACCCACCGTAACGAGACGAATCTATTGTTCGGAGGCCTCAAGTCTCTCCCTCGCGAGTATATGAAGTTATGGTCAGTTTATTATTGTTCTTCAGCTATTTATCTATAAGGATTCGGTCTCTAGCAAGAAAAACGCCGCGGTCTTGTTATACTGTCGATCGTCCTATCTATAGCGTTGAGAGCTGCTTGAGCTGTTCCCCCCTGCTCTATTACGACTATCGGCCTGTCTCTAGAATTCGGGGCTATAGTACGAAGGTTCTATTAAGAAAGAATATAACTTCAAACTTTAAAGACTCAGAGCACATAGAAACCTATATGCTGGGTTTATCTGGAAAAGGGGGAGAGACCACACAAAACGCTAAGCATCTTAGCAAGGATTTACAGAGCAGCGTGCTTATATAGTATTATATTTACAGCCACGCTAAATACAGTATTATAAACTAGACCAAATTCAATTAAAGTATGGCTTTTTTCTAGAAGTTTCCATGAGCAGCCACATGTCTGCTTTCGTTCTACGCTGAGCTGCCACTTAATCGTTCCTATCTCCATCTCCATTATTGCCGTAAGTTATGAGCGACCGCGCCAGTGAAGCCCTTGCAGAGGGCTTTCTGCCTGGAGAGCCTCGAACATATGACGCCATATCAAAACGTAAAAAGGTCCCTTTCTGTACCCTCTATCATCGTGCACGCGGGGTGGAGGTGTAACAGGTCGCGGTAGCAGACTGGGGAGAATGAGGTCGTACAGGCGTAGCTAGCGGCTATAAAGGAGTTCGAATCGATATCCGGGCCAGAAAACCAGCTTCTATAGTCAAGATGTTAGCAGGTATCGAGGTTTCCGAGGGAATTAAAGAGGTTTCTGGTCCTAATTGATGTAAAGCCTTGCGTTTATTTTTTGAACGCTTATCGTGCTCCCGATATCGAATATAGGTTGTAAACACCTTACTTTCTAGGGCAGCAGACGCGTCTTTAAGAAAAGAAGTAATTGGGAGTGTACGGGCGTATTTAGAACAATATTTAGTATCTATCCCGGTCCTAAAACTGGATATTGACGTGTTGTTTACAATACAAATACAACGGGAAAAAAAAACTTATGTAATATTATACAGGCCATTATCACGTGAAGAAGCCTTTTTGATCCACGTGATAACAAACTCACTCCAAATAGCTCGCGGGCAGGGGGGCCGGAGTATGGAAAAAAAGCTACGCTTTTAATTACGTCGTAAGTTACCCGACATCCCTGCGAAGCGAAAATCCCGTAGTACAACTGAATATTCGACCAAATCGCAAATATCTCAACCCAGGCAAATATAAAACTATTCGCAACGTGCTAGCTTTTAACTTAATCTTTCATGATTTTAATCTAGGTATTGGATTTCTAAAGGGTTTACATACAGGCTTTTAATTGTGATTCAATTGTCATTAGTTTTGTAACTTATTTCCCTTCCCTTTCTAATTACCCTGTAGTGTCCACCGCTTTCGTTAACGACTGTATTCCCGTCTTCGTCTCCGTGTGCTCCGTGTTCAGCTTTCGGTGCTTGATGAATACACTGGCTACCATGGCCACAGCCGCCAAGCACGTGTACAATATGAACATATTCCTCATACTCCATGCGAAAGCCTCCAGGACCACTTGACGCTGCGAGGCGTCTTGGATCGACCGCGGGATACCCACGTTTGCCGCTGCCTGGCTACCCGATAGAGCCTCGAGGACAGATTCGCTGAGGCCAGCAGCAGCAAGGGACGATTGCCGAGCGTCCATACTATTTTGGAATACCACACCGCCGACCACGACAGACAGTGCCATTGCAACGCTACGGACGAAGCCCAAGGACGCTGTAGCTGCCGCAGTATCGACCTGGCTAACAGTGTTCTGGATAGCAACCATAGGCGCCTGGAAAAGAAGCGTAGGGCCAAAAGCACCAACGATTTCCAACCCGACGACCACCGCAATAGACGTGTCGGTTCCCAAATGTATATACAGCCCTGTCCCTAAAGTCATGAGCGCTGTGCCGGCCCATATAAACTCCCTGTAGCGGCCTGTGCGATGGATCAGGACGCCGGCCATAATTTCAAGGGCGGCTTGCATTACTATTAGTGGTAGTAATAGAACACCGCTCCGGAGAGGCGAGACTTGCAGTACGCTTTGAAAGTATAGCGGCAGATAATACTCTATGCCTATAAGAACCATGCCGTGCGTGAAGACAACAATGAAAGTTGCATTGTTAGACCAATTTGTAAACACGGCTAGCGGCATTAGGGGGTATTTAGCCAGGCGTTGCTCGCTAAAGAGGAAGAAGCCGATCATGAGCGTCCCGAATACAATCAAGCAGATGACTTTCGGGCTACTCCAAGGAAATATCGCACCGCCGAAATCCAGTCCGACAAGAAGTAGAAGGGTGACCGCTAGGATAGAGACGGTCCCAAACCAGTCGACGGCCCGAACGCCTTCGCCTAGCTTTGTGCGCGGGTTGTGCACATTCAGGTACAGAAGCAAGAGGACGAAGGTGACCCCAGAGATAGGGAGGTTGATCCAGAAGCACCACCGCCAACTCTTGTACTGTATAAAGGCTCCCCCGATTAGCGGTCCAGCGGATCCAGCCAGTGCCCACACGAATCCTACGAAGCCTAAGTATAATGATCGCTTCCGCACACTGAAGAGATCCGAGATCGTGATGATCACCACTTGTATCAGGCCACCGCTAGCTGCGCCTTGCAGCGATCGTCCAGCGATGAGCATTGGCATATTCGTACTTAGCGCCACAAGTATGCTGGCGGCTGCAAATAAACCGACTGCTACGAGGAGCACGGGCTTGCGGCCCCAAATGTCGCTGAATTTTGCCCAGATTGGACCTGTAGCGGCGTTGGCAAGCAAGTAGGCGCCGCCAATCCAAACATAACCCGAAGCAGAGTGCAGATCAGCGCAGATTGTGGGAATAGATATTGCGACAATGGTCTGATCAAGGGCAGCTACGCCGAGTGCGAGCTACACGGTATCGTTAGCCAGGTGGTATTGGCTGAAGACTAGCCCGGGTGAGGTTACATAGAGAGCCAATAAAATGGCGTATAGACGCAGCTTTGTGCGGACCTTGGGGCCTTCTATTAGATCGAGTGGCGTGATCGGGGTATTACTGGGAGAAACCCCCGCGGCGGGAGGCTCTGCGGGCAATCCAGCGTGTACCAAAGGAGGCTCGGCGGTCGTGATAATATCCATGGTCATTTGATATTGCTTGTGTTGGTAAAGAGCACAGAATAATTATGAGCCATTCAATATGTAAGTGAAGAAGTGGACCAGAGACGAAATGGAACGAGATGCAAGACGTTCTTGTATAATTAGCGATGGAACAGGATGACTAAGGAAAGGAGCGATCCAAGCCAAGGCCCGACCCGACTTAACCAGTTGTGACTCACACCGACCCGACTTAACCGGTTGTGACTCGCCGGTGATACATTCATGAAGATGGGCTCAGCACAGGTCGGTCTGGATCTCCATGGGCTCACCCCTGCCCCAGTCACTCCATTCACTCCATTCACTCTCGATAGAACCATCGATTATCCAGCTATCCAACGTCTCAGATCTTAGCTCGGAACTATTGAAGGCATCAAGGGTCTCGTAGTCCTTGGGCACGCTGGTGAGGGTACTTTCCTGACCCAAGAGGAGCAAGTCAGTGTGATCAAGGCATTCGTAAAGTCGACAGATGGCCGTGTTCCTGTAATCGCCGGTATCACAGCTGAGGGAACAGAGGTTGCAGCTTTGGAAGCCTAACGAGCTAAGGGTATGTGCTGCCTTTGCAATTTCACAAGCGAGCAATTACTGACATTTGTTTTTCAAAAGCTGCTGGTGCCTCAGCAGGTCCCCTTTACCCATCACATGGCTGGCTCCGTTTTGGATATCAAAAGGGAGCACCACAAGACCGCTACAAGGTCGTTTACGAGAAGAGCGGTCTTCCCTTGATTCTTTTCCAATACCCCGACGCCACCAAAGCAACCTACAGCCTAGAAATTATGCTCAACATTGCTGCCCAGCCAGGAGTTTTTGCCATAAAAAAATGGTGTGCGTAACATGCGCCGCTGGGACGTCTAGATCCCTATCATTCGTCGCGAACGTCCAGAGCTCCAGATTCTCTCGTGTCACGATGAGTACCTACTCCACACCTCATTCGACGTTGACGGTTTCCTTGTGGGCTACGGCAACATCGCCCCGGAGCCCTTACTTGAGCTACTCGCAGCGGGTATCGCTAAGGACTACAAGTAGGCACGCAAGATTCATGATCTGCTTTTGCCATTGACGAGAGCCGTATATCACCGCGGCTCTCACATGGAAGGCACAGTAGCACTGAAGCACTTTTTAGTCGCTCGTGGTATTTTGGAACACGCTACTGTCCGCTCGTTATTGCTACCGCTTGAGAAGGGTGCAGGCCAAGAGATATTTGATGCGATGAGCTCGACAGGTTTTCCTAAAGTGCCAAAGGCCTACCAGGCATAGGGGAAATGGTAAACGGGTTGTTTTGTCAAGGTAAATAGCTTTTCTAAATACATTGTTGATCAAAACTGTCCTCTTAATAAGTGATCTTCCTCGACACATGTCATGAAACTAAGCTTCGCTTTTAGTGCTAGCACAACCCCAGTGTTACCTCTTAGTCAAAGGCAAATTCAGGTAGGGAGGTCAAAGTAAAAGGCTATAAGTACACCTTAATCCTGTCTAGTTAATTACAACTCGGTTCTTCGGGCAAACCCAAGGGTATCGCTTGGGAACGTCCTTTGTTTGATAGTTGGTGGATTGCTGGTAGGATAAGGTACTTTTGTTTCCAAGCTAGTGAACGGTTTTTAACACTGCTTCTGCGAGTCGTGACCTGATAGATTTTACTAAAGGTTATATCTGAATTTATGTTGTCATATTTCGCTGCGCTGTCGTCCTTTTGAACTGCTGCTATTATCCTTGATACACAGTTTTTTCAAACCCTCTGATTGCCCTTGACATGTAGATAGTATTATATTAAACGAAACAGAGTGAATCCCACTCAGCTGAACAGAATATAAGGCTAACTTAGAAATGACATTTGTTGAGATGTGTAACACTTCTGTATAAGAAGTAGTGAAAAGGTGAGCAGGGCTGGAGGTGTGTAGATTCGAGGCACGCTTAAACTCTACTAATTTCGTTTCTGAATAATGAAAGAACTGGTGTTACACCTAGCCAAATTAGGCAAATCAAGAGGTTGAGTAGTGAGAAATATTTTGAGGCCAGGATGCTATTGGATATAAGAATCAAAAGAACTAATTAGGTTGCGTGATGGGTAGTGGGTATAGTTTTTCTTACTCCTATATGGGTACCCGCGGGTACCCGTATACATAAATATTACACAAATTTATGTAAATTATATCTACTCTTTTAGTATATACTCTTCTTCCTTATATATATTCTCCTAGCACACACTCTCCTTTCTTGTACACGCTCTTCTTATGTATACTCTCCTTCCTTGTACACGCTCTCCTTGTGCATGCTCTCCTTCCTTGTGCACGCTTCCTTTCGAGTCCCCCCCTCTCTCTTNGTCCNTGCTCGTCGGCTACGGATTACCNGGAGAGAATCNGGAAGCGGTTAAGGTTTAGTNTAGCGCTNNTAGCTTTGACTTTACCTTCTTCTTCTTAGGGGGGCTTAGGAGGCTAACTTTTTAAAATTAATGACTCACTTAGTACGAGCGAAGAGAGGACTCGAAGGGAAGAGTGCGTGCGAAGGAGGAGGGCGTATACGAAGAGGGTGCGCGCTAGGAGGGTACGCGCCAGGAAGGTACGTGCTAGGAAGATATACTAGTAGAGTATAAGAAAGGTAATTAGGAGAAATAATTAGGAGAATAATTTAAAGATTAAATAAAAGTATATCTTTATTTTTATACAGGCTCTTAGTAACCTACGGAGATATTGGCATCCCTCTTCGAGCTGCTTTTCGTACAGGTGAGGCAACTGTTAACAAGTGGTTTGATACAATCAACGACAGTATCATTTACTATGTAGCACATGCTCTTGACCCTCGTTGCAAGTTCACTCTTATTCGAGAGCAATATGATGATCTTGCACCTATTATCGAGGAACAAGTTAAGGAGTATTGGCGGGAGAATTTCCCCTCCAGGTCGCGTGGTCAAGCTACTGGTCGACAACTCCAAGCTCTTGAACGTCCTGCTGGAGTACCACCACACCAATGGGCGTTGCTACAACGTGTACGACAACTAGAGTAGGAGGAGGACTCGACACCACGCGCCGATGATGTCGACCGCTTCTTCAATAGCGACATTGTACGCCACTACGTTCCCTGTGTCGATTGGCACCTCCAATGGTACTGTGCCAATGAGTTTGAGTTTCTTGATTTAGCTCTTGCTGCACGAGCAATCTTTGCGATACCTGCAGCTGAAGTTGACGTCGAGCGCCTTTTTTCAGATGGCAGAGATATTATTAGAGTTAGACGGCAGAATCTTGGGGCATGTACTATGAGGATTGTACGATTAATAAAGAGTCACTAGGATGATATCGACAAGGAGAAGGCCAAACAAGCAGCTGTAGAGCAACAGCGCTATCAAGAGCTATTTAGAGTAAGTGCTGTCTCCCCTCCCTCCTCTCTAGTGAGCTGCAGCTAATAGTATGTCTCTAAAAACAGCCTCGACAGGTCACTACTGTCTCCGAAGAGCCTCTGAATTGAACATACGCCAGTAGCCTACAAAGGGGGATATATTGTAATGCATATTAGTAGAGAATATACGAATAATTCATGAATCGAGAGCAGTTTGTCAAAGGATTATTCTTATTATTTAAATAATACTCTATCCTATTTAATTATTTAGAATAGAATAAGAATAACGTTTTCTAGACCTTGAATAGAATAAATAAAATAATTATTTAATCATTATTTAAATAACTGCTTAGTCAGTAACATCTTTTAAATTCGAACTAGTGCCCGTCGTTTACCGACATTACCCGAGCGGGCCGCATGTGCTATTTATATCGACCTACTACCTAAAGCTTCTATAACGCTTAATAAGCTAATTATAGACCTTTTTTTTACTTAGGATATATATTCTAAGTTTAATTTATCTTAATTCGAAACCTAATTTAGGCTTTATATACATTATTTATATAAAATACTCACGTGATTATATTATTTAATTATTATTCTATTCTATTCTATTTATTTTATACACTGATCGAGAGACCTAATTCGCTATTTGCTTTATCCTAATTCGTACTCGTATTCATAGTCTATTAATTCGATTCTATTCGCGAGTTACTCGCGAGTTGGCCTAGATTCGTTATTCATTTATATGCCCTATACAAGGCCTGGGCTGCAGACCGCCTATTTGACCCTTGACTGATGGATCGTCATATCTCATGATGACTGCCTTATCCCCTCGTCTGGCAGCCATTGACCACGCTAGCAAGGGGCCCCTTACCACCTTATTTCTATAGATCCTAATACAAAGGTTACAGCAAAAGTATCTATCCCTTGTATGCCTTCATTACATGGGCTTTCCTATTTCTAGTACCAACTGCATTACATGACCTTTCCCATTTACCAATTGCGTTGCGCGACCTTTCATTTTCCAACTGCATTGCATGACCTTTCATTTTCCAACTGCATTACACGACCTTCTATTTTCTAATTGCATTGCACGACCTTTCATTTCCAACTGCATTGCATGACCCTTTATTTACCAATTGAATTGCACGACCTTCTATTTTCCAACTGCATTGCATCACCCTTCCTATCTACTAACTGTATTGCACGACCTTCCATTTTCTAACTGCATTAGTTTCCAGGTAGTAGTACTAGAACTACCTCGTAACTTTGCTGTTCTTACTCCGCCTCTTACTGGAGGAGTACATCCCCGCTAGTGTGGGCAATGGCTGCCAGACGAAGGGATACCTTGAACTCGGCGCCAACCTTAGCGCCATATCCCGGGACTTGTTGCTAATACCATCGTGCTTCAGCAGGAGCTGTACTACCTCTTCATGCCCTTGGTATGCAGCGATTGAAAACGCTTCGTTTATTGATACGAGATTATTACTAGCCCACTCGAGCAGGAGTTGCACCACTGCTTTGTGTCTTTGATGTGCCGCAAATGTCAGAACTGTCCAGCCAGGAAGGTCACCAATGTCGTCTTATTTAACGTCTTCCTGATTGAGGAGGAGCCTCACCACCGCCTCATACCCGCTACGTGCAGCAACTGTCAGCGGCGTTAAACCGTCGCATTGTTTTCCAAAGGAAGGGTTATGTGGACTCAACGTTATAATACAGCAAATGAGAACACACAAAAGGCCTTGCCCTATTAAGTTCTGTCGGTTTTCAACGTAATCGATACCTAAGCTGTGAACCACCTCTTCCCTGCCCCCAGGGTATTACTAATCTCTGCGCCAGCTGGCGAGCCTCTATGGGTATTACTCTATTCCCTCATCTTGCAATTAGCCCTGATATGAATCCTATTGAGAAATGCTAGAGGAGAATAAAACAAACTCTCCATAAGCGCCTAAGGCAGGCTACCACTGAGGCTGAAATGGTGGCTGTAGTACTGGAGGAATAGGAGAAAATTCCACAAGAATGGATCAATGGGTTGATTGAGAAGCAGGAGTACTGGGTTTATGATCTAATTAAGAGATATGGATGGTCAACAGCTAATTAAATTGTAATTATTAAGGTTCTATAGCCTGAGGGCACGGACTTCTGCTACCATGTTCGTTATTTAGAGAGCACAGAACTCCTTTGCATTGCTACAGCAAGCGACTCGGTTGGTTCGTTGGCGTCGCTTGGAGCGTTTGCGCTACCCACCAAGCGCGTTCCGCAACCGATGTGACGTAGCTTCGTTCTCGGTAGTTAAAGAGCTACCGAGCCCCCGTTCCCACTTTAAAGAGCTACCGAACCCCATAAAGGCGAGTATGAAATCCTACAGAACAAGAATGTCTTCCGAGCAATTACTGAACGACGGATACCGAAGTCAGTCGATCGAATCGAATTGTATAGACTCGACCAACGAAAACCCGAACGACAATCATTATGCATACGAGAACGAAATCCCGAAAGACAATCATTATGTATACGAGAACCATGGATCAATTCGAACCTTTTTCATTATATGTAACCTGGCCTGCATATCTCTCACCAATACCGCAGTGACGGGCATGCTGATTGTTGGCATACCCGAAATTGCCAGAAAGCTGGCTATCCCAGATTATCTGCTTCTCTGGTGAGATTCGAACGCATATCAGAGTTTTGGGCAAATTAGCTAATGCTGTTCAGCTAGGCCATTATGTGTATCTTTGTACATCTTCTCTCCCCAAATGCCTGAAGACGACGCTGACAAGAGCATAGTCTAACAAGCGGATCGTGCCTCCTTGCTGCTGGAGTTATCGCAGATATCACGAATCCAAAGATTATCAGCATTGGAGGTGCCCTTCTCCTCGGTCTATCGATCGTCGGCAGTGGCTTGTCGTACAACGGACACTGGCTTATTGCAGCTAGAGCAGTGCAAGGGGTCGCGATTGCAATGTGCCTACCAACAAGCGTCGTGCTTCTTACGGGATCCCTCCCGCCCGGTCAACGCCGGAACATTGGATTTTCCACCCTAAACCTGGCTACAGTTCTGGGACAGTCGATTGGTTTGGTATTAGGCAGTGTTGTTGACTACAGCCCGACGGGATGGCGCTTTGGGTTTTACCTCTGCGGAGCCGCGACCATAGCTCTGGCTATTGCGAACTGCTTCGTGTTACCCTCGGGCATGTCTAACCCACAGTTCTCCTGGGCCCGGGTCGTGCACGACGTGGACTGGATTGGGGTTCTCATATCCAGCACATCGCTTGGGTGCTTTTCATACATTTTTGCGTACGCTGTCTGAGTGCTCCGGTGCTCCAGTATTGGGTTAATGTCTTGATGTCTAACGATGAAATAGGCTAATGGCTGATCGCGTCGACGCCATAAAACTGCCCGAAAATGTTGCTATTCTTTGCTTGGCAATACTGCTTATTCCGACGTTCTTCTTATGGATGCATCGACAGCAGAGGAATGGCGGAGTTGCCCTCATTCCCAACAAATTATGGACTCGACTTCCATTCCTGACAATTTGTGTGATGGTCCTGCTTCAGTATGCTGTTATCCAAAGTGTGGAAGTATATTTCAGTCTCTTGTGAGCTGATGCCCGGCGTTCAAAGATTCCTTCCTGCTGATTATCGTCGTAGTGTACAGAAAATACAACGTCTACCCGCGAAACAAGCGTCTCTTCGACTTATACCCAATATGCTTATGGGCTTCATCCTCAACCCCACCATTGGACTCGCTGTTCAGCACGTGCGGATAGACTACTTGCTCACCATCGCGTCAATGCTTAGTGCAGTTGCGCCCCTCCTATTAGCACTCACCGATCCTGCGTGGTCGTACTGGTACGCTGAGTTTTGGTCAATGTTGCTGAGTGGAGTCGCAGTCGATGGTATGTGATCTTAAACTAGGATATGCATTTCGTGACTAAGCGTATTTGACAGTGACTTTTACCATTGCACACCTCATCGTTGTGGACGTATTCCCGCTAAACACGCACGCGCTTGCGGGCGCAGTCTTCAACACAGCGTCACAATTTGGGTTCACGGGCGGGTTGGCTGTCATGGCTCTTATATCATCTGCATATTCAAAGCACATGAGTGACGGAACCCAGGATGATCCCGAGTCACTCTTGTGTGGGTATCGTGCGGTTTTCTGGACATGCTTTGGTTTGATGTGTTTGACCAGCTTGGTGGCTCCAGTTGGACTTCGTGCAGTTCGGAAATTAGGGGGCCAAATGCACTCCGTGCCATAAAAGACTACGATGGACCTGTAGCAGTTGATCTTATGAATGAGGTGTTGGAATTTTATAAAAGGCATGGTAATAAATAGGTTCGATATGAATTCCTTTGTTCCGGCTGCCTTCTCCAACTCCTTCCTCTCCCCGGAACTCAAGATCATTTCTATTATGAACACGTAAAGGGTGTTGAAGCGTGTGCCTGGCAGCCTGAGGCTCCTATAGCACCTAGCACGTGTTTCAGGCACGTCTTACTCATAGTCTAGATATATAGCTTGACGCTCTTATAGTTTACTCGATATAGTTGACAATATACTTGATTTACCCTAATTAAGCCCTCCGAACGATCTCTGTGATCCTATTGCTTGTGTTGATGATAACACTCATCCGACCAGCTAGAGTCGACAAAATCTAATAGAAGGATTCAAAGGAAGTGGCTATGATGATTATGCCTTTATATCCTACGGTGTCATCGATAATATAGGCTAAGGCATAAGGTTATTATTATAGTTAAGGTGTAGGAAGATAAGTAGGAACCTCGGTAGCATGTGGGCACCGGAAGCCTATAAATAAGGGACACAGCTCCCACCAAAAGTTGTTCTGTAGACTAGTAATTCACACCCTTTTGGCAACCCACTTCACTTCATATATCCTCAGTCGCAACACAGTCACTATGCACTTCTCTCGTATCGCTGTCACTGCACTTGCTGTAACCCTCTCTGGACTCGCGACGGCGCACCCCTCCGATGACAGCCTCGAGGCTCGCGATACTGGATGCGACAAGCTTGCCAAGGACACCGACAAACTACCTTTCAACTTCACTCTTGAAGTCATCCTAATCAATGGATCTCTGGCTAATAAGAAATATAATATTGCGCTTGAGGGGTAAGACGGAACGGAGCCGCAGTGGATGCTTAACGATACTGGCCACTCCTGGAGCCTGACCAAGAATACAAGCTCTTTCAAGTTCAATTTGGAAAAAGGACACTTGACAACATTCGGACTTGAATGTGGGTTCACAAGCATTTATTTCCGCAACGACCGCGTCCGATACCTTCAATGCCCCGTTAGGCCCTCAGTGCAGAACCAATTCAACCCGGAGCCACAAACCTGGGCGGTGTAATCCAAATGCATTAACGGCAAACAGGCTCAAGTCTTGGTCCCCACCTTCAACAAAAAAAGTTGAGACGGATGGGTTCAGACCGCTTAGTACATCGATTGGGAATATTTAGGCCCTCCCAATAGGGAGAAAGTTATTTTGGAAGACTCAATGAATCTTGGCCTGGTAAGATTTTTCATAAGCTCTCCTTATTGGAGAATTGAAACTTATTCAAATCAGGCCCTCAAGACGAAGCCCCGACAAACTATGCTGCTGAAATCAACATTGTTGTTGTCAACGCAACGACCGTTTGAAGAAAGTGTTTGTTGCTTGGGCTTCGATGGCTCAGTGGGGTAAGTGAAGTGTTTACCCCAAATTTTATTATTTAGTAGGTATGTTGCAGGGTAGACTTAGAGTATAAACGGTGGTCTTAGTTCTCGGGTTTCTACGTAATTCTAATCATTGGCGATGTCTGGCATCGTCGTGAAAGAAAAAATGAATTATTAGGAGGGGAGAGATGGAAGAGGCTGGC
>JAAMPI010000635.1:0-29705 GCA_013054445.1 Cudoniella acicularis | reverse complement strand
CGGTGTTGGATATACTCGGTGTTGGATGTACTCGGTGTTGGATGTACTCGGTGTTGGATGTACTCGGTGTTGGATGTACTCGGTGTTGGATGTACTCGGTGTTGGATGTACTCGGTGTTGGATAGAATCCTGCTTCGAGAAAAACATGGGAAATTAAATTACAAATAGGTGACCATTTCGGGATGCTAAGCCATATGTAAGTAAATAGCGGAACTGAAAGAGAAGGGAATCGTGAATGACGCCTTCTGCAGTAAAGGGCTTATTTTTGAAATCGTGATGCCTGAAGGAGTGGTTTGTGCTAGAAGGTGGATAATAGTCACTTAGAATTTCAACATGGTCATTAAGCCGAAAATCAGCGCGTATACAGTTCACTTGGACTACAACAAAATATTTGATGACCACCTCTTCAAAATAGCAAAGAGTTCAAACCATAATATTGACCCCCCCCCCCTCAGTTCTTGAAGGCAACCTTGACACCATTCATACTCTCAACAGATGGGTTTATCTTCTCTACGTACTCCAACACCGGGTCACAGTTTTCGAGTCGTTCGAACCTTTGCGTCAGTCGAACCATGAGGTAAACAAGATGCGTCAGAACCTGTTGCTGCGCAGGACAGATCCGAGGACCGCCCCAGAATGGGACGAAGTCCCATAAAGGCTTCCGCTCAATCCAGCGATCTGGCTTGAACTCCTCGACATCATCGCCCCAAAGATCTGGGTCGTGCATCATGGCCTGCTCAGAGAATTAGCATAATGAAAGCCAAGATGTACGAGAGATCTCAGGGCTTTCCATCAATCTTGGAAATCTCTTAGCTATAGACCTAGCCCTCCGGACTTGAAAGCTTTCAAGGATCTTGGAAGGGTCTTGGCTCCGGGACAGCTCCATGGCTTCACAGCACACTTAGAAAAAAGCCTTTGATATGAGAAATTCACCAACCCAAGTACCTGAGACCACCGGGGTGCCGCGAGCGACGAAAACCGGGCTCTTTTGATCAGGACCCCCGCCCACAGGCAGGACTGTATCTTTCACTGCCATGCGCCATACCCGAGCAGCCGGGCCAATAGTGCGAACAGTTTCATGGAAGACGTATCTAAATTCCACCAGCGACTTGAGCTTTTCAAAAGTAAGAGGCGCGTCGCCAATGGCTAGAGCCACTCGCCGAAGCTTGGTCCATTCGTGGGGATGCCGTGCCAGTTGAAACAGAATGTTGCTGACTGCGATGCCGGTGGAGTCCCGGGCAGGAAGGAAGACAGCAAGGACGTGGTATCTCAACTGAACCGGATCACGAACTTGCTTAGCCATTTCGTCGAGCAAAATATAGCGTCTTCGAACTGCGGGGCTGTCTTCTGAAGCTGGTTTGTCCCCCTTGGTTTCTCGAAGGGCGCGAGCCACTTCCTTGTCCACATATCTGTGAACTGTGGTATAGGCATCCTTGTATTCCTTGGTTTTGGTGTAACGGGAAAGATTGAACTTTAACCAGCCTGATTCTCTGGTTTGGATTGATAATGTCTGTGCTTTGAGAAAGGCTTCGCTAAATTCGGTGGCTTCGGCCGGCACTTCAGGCTCTAGGAAACCTAAAGGCCTTCCAAAGAGAAAGTCCATAGCAACGTCGAGAAACTTTATACACATCAGTTTAGGCTCGTCCCAGGTTTTCCAAATCAATGAATCGTAGACTTACTAGCCTTCGTAGTAGAGGTTGTACATCAACCATACTTCCATCGTCCGGAAGAAGTGCCATAAATCGGTTCGAAAATGACGCCAAGTGGTCAATATCCGATAACTCAGCCCTAGCAAAGATGGGTTTAATCATTGATCTTGCATGTCTCCAAATTGGCCCATCCGAGAAAATACTTGGGCCAAAGAACGGAGCTGAAGCTACCGATCTATCTGGGTCCTGTCAACGAATTAGCACATTGAAGGGTCAAAATCCAGGAGAAAACACCGAAGTCATAAAGCTGCCTTGGGAGTTTGCGTACGGCTCCTGAGACAACTCTAGACTCTGGAGTGGTTTTGAAGTCAAGATGAGAGTTGGATTAACCTTCCCAAAATCTTCAAAGCCAACAGCTGCGATTCTCTGCAGGTTGGCAGGCTCAGTCGTGTTGATCAGCGGCTTGCCTCTCCAAATCTCCTCGAACGTCTTTCCGTATTTCTGAAATTGTTCCGTATACAGCCGGAAGAACCTCCCTTCTTGCATAGCGTTCAGGCGAGCTCGAGTCATGTCGGAACCCATTATCGGATCTTCATGAGGGTATTTTGCGGCGTCTTTGCATCCATGCTGATGTTTGAAGGCGCGAATTCTTGTATATCTTCGCCATCTTGGATAGAGAACGCCAACGGCAACAGCCAACGCGGTGCAGATTACATAGGTGAGCATACTGTCTGTCTTGATGTTTAGGAGGCAAATTTGCCATGTTCTATCTTGGTGGCCAGGTTTGGTTGAAATTACAAGTGAGCGTGCTCCGAGGGGAATGTAAACATACGACGAGGTAACCCTGCGACGAAGGGGAAAGGGTGTAACCAACTAGACAAGGGTTTGTTATCGAGCACAAAATCCAAAAATTAGGATCTTCCGATTAGTGGTGTAACGTGAATCCGCATTCTCCCTACCTGCTCCAGAAAATACATACTGCTACTCTGGGTGTGCATATTTGTCACTTGTTGGAGCTTCATGCAGATCGTTCCCTTCTTGGCGGCGCACATATCGGGATTGCAGGTCGGTGAAACTGCTCCCTGGTATCCTGGTATGTATATTCTCATGTGGCAATTCGATATTATGTCTTGCGCCGCTGTCTCGCCTACTAGACGATGCAGCCTTCGTGAGTGGCTCGTTCAACCAACGCAGGGTGTGAGTGAAATGCATTTTCATCCCCGCCTTTGCGAGTTTCCCACATCTCGCTTTGCTGTTATACCCTCTATTTATCCAATAAACGTGGCAGAGATTATCTTGTTTTTCTTCTTCTCATCACAGCTTGCACACTGCTTCGGAATTTAATCAGCTTCCTCCTTATGTGACCACCCATCATCAGAAAGTTGTTTTTGCTTTTGTTCTGTTCTATTCACCTCCGTACCCGAGTTCCAAAAAAAAAAAAACCCCACAATTCAAAGGCAGCTTCAATCACCATGTTGGACAAGACGGCGCGAGGCATTGGTGCTCTCTGTGGCTCCTTTTTATTCTTAACAACCGTTACTTGTTTTCTCCGCTATCTGGCCCGCTACAGACAAAAAGTGGCTCTTCAGCTGGACGATGCGCTGGTGGCAGGTGCTTTGGTAAGCTTTTTGCGACTTCTGTATTCCTTGTGATGTCGGACTCCAGCTTACCTTGTGAATACGGGTCTTCTTTGTTGTCCTCACATCCTTAATTTTCTATGGTACGTCTGAATGTTCTCTCCTCCCAAAGGTTCTAGGCTCACATAAGCAGGCATATCACAAAAGTTCATAGGTTATAAAGAACCGCACAACCTGGTGACTGTGACTGCGCAACATGCCACTCTCGAGCGGGTATTTAGCCCGTAAAACTTTTAGAATTCACGGATGGGAGGCTAATTAGATCTATAGGTGTATCTATCTCTTGATGGCCTGGCGGTGTTGACACTGGGTTGCACAAAGCTTAGCGCTCTGTTCTTCTATCGCCGCATATTTTGCACCACTGGCACCCGTGACATTTTCAACATGCTGACCATGGTTTTCATCACCCTGGCCTCATGCTGGACCGTAGTCTTCGTTGTCATGACTTTCAACCTTTGTGGCCACCACGGTATCAACTGGGACGTCCAACCTGGCAATTCGGCGAAGTGCAGTCTCGACTTTCCTTATTTCGAGGCTGTTACGATCTCCGACTTTATACTCGATGTGTTGATTCTTGGCCTGCCCATTTCTAAGGTAAGAGAGATTTTTCCGAATATAGGCAATTAGTACGCTGACCCAGGCTAGATCTGGACTCTCAACGCAAATAACCGCCGTAAAGCTGCAATCTCAACAGTCTTCCTGCTTGCTCTAGTGTAAGCTCAACGTATACCAACAGAGAAATTACTGAACTGACAAAAAAGGGGTCTTGGCGCGAGCACTGCTCGCATGGTTATTACCATCCATCTAGTGGTACTTGGAAGACCTGTTGACGCAGAAGATGCTTACCGTAAGCACTGCTCCCACTCCCCACTTTCCAATACTCTACATGCCAATTATTATGCTGCGCGAAGCTAACCGGTCAATCTTCCCATATAGAATCCAACACCCAACTCGCATACTACATTGTCCTAGAAGCCGGCTTCACCATCGTCGCCGTGAATCTACCGTCTTTGTGGTACTTCATGGCCGGCATCACCCCCAAGCGGGTCTTGCACAGTGTTCGCAGTCTGGTGTCTATCGGCTCTGGCCGTGGCTCACAAGACGGCACCTCGATCAAGGGGAGCAAAACCTCCGGCACCAAAGCCACACGAGATCCGCGAAGCTTAAAATCCAATTCTTCGCATTCGCCCCTGGTGAAAAAAAGTTCAGGAACCGGGGTGGAGTCATATGCTATGGCAGACCTGCCTGCCAAAACCACAACCGTGGATGCCAATGGTATTCAGGTCGACCGCAACTTTAACCGCACGGTGGAGCAAGTGTAGACCCTTAACTAGAGTTTATATTCTCTCGCTTTGATGTTGATATACAGTGTGCCAAAGGGTTATTCTTATTATTTAAATAATTCATTATTCTATTCAGCTTTTTAGAATAGACTAAGAATAATACTTTCCGGAGCTTGAATAGAATAAATAGAATAGTTATTTAATTATTATTTAAATAACCGCTTAGTCGGTAAAACTTTCTAGAAAAATAGTTATCCTTTTTAAATATTATTAAATAACAACTAATTATATTAAAGTAATATTAAGAGTTTAAATAGGAAATAACCCTAATTATATATTTTGTTACAGCTCTGCAAAGGCACTAGGGCCCTGACGTCACGTAGGGACGTATTTGCAAGAAGGTGCTGTATTACGAAGAAACTAAGCTAAGGAGAGAAGAAGAGAGGTGGCCCTGAAGGGGCCTTATATACAGGAGGTGAGTCTAGCACGGACCAGGACACGTGACAAGGGGGGACGCGTCAGGTAAGGGGGACGCGTCAGGTAAAGGGGACGCGTCGAACCAGGTCTATGACAGTATCAGACCCCTATCGGTAGTAGATAGCTAATAAAAAGAGGGCTTCTCTAGACCCCTTAAGGCCAGAGATTAGTTCTATAACTGAATCCTTTTTACACTACACGTGACTTCTTTGCCTACCAACGCCTCCTCCTCACATTTAGCTAAACTTTTCTCTGTCTACTAAGATATCTATGACTATCGGTAAGCATTATATCTTTCTATTAAACACCAATTTAGAAATCCAGCTATAACTGTCTATTAACTAAAAGTCTCTAGGCAGCCCCCCCTCCTTCATTCCTCCCTAAAAATTGAGTTGGGATTACGTGTAACCACTACGCGTATAATATACAGCATAAGCCTAATATTTATCCTTTCTCAGATCACTTCCCTACACGTTCGCAGTAATGCTCCACCCCGCAATCCTGCCCCTCAAAATAATAATCCCAATCATGGAAATGAAATAATTCACACCGCTAAACACACAAGCATAACTATAGATACCTCCACTAGTAGCAGCAGTCGCACCTCCAATGGGCGGACTAGTCAGGGCACCAATTCCGGCAATCGCAAAGACCGTCCCCATCCGATAGCCAACTTCTTTCATAGGAGAGATTCCCATGATCAGCACTGGACCTAAACCAATACATGCACCCGAGCCAATGCCGAACAAGGCAGCAAATGCAATGATGGCGCCCTCGCTACGAGCTGAGAGCCAGAGACCCAAGATGACTATCATGGAAAAGAGAACTACGAAGATCATGACGTTGAAACGGCCAAGTTTGTCGGCGAGGAGGCTGGGAACTGTCCGGCCGATGAAACTGGAGCGCATCTTTGATTAGTTTGCCTCCTTACTAAAGTAGATGAATAATGATAAGGAGGCGGAAGTGATTGGAAGGGTGCTTTACCTAGTACCGTTGAGAATTGGGATCAAATTGAAGGCCATAGCGGGCAAAACGCCATAATCAATTGCTGCTATAACGAGGTAGCTGGGAGGGGGTTAGTAAAATATTTTTCTACTCACGGCGAACTTAAGACCAAATGCCAAAAGCAAAAAATATCCACAGTTTGGGAAAGATAACCTTTTTGTTCGAGGAACACTTACTCAAAAGGTACGAACATCCCCCCTGTAGAAACTAATAAGCAACATGGTAGCTTAAACATGGGACAGGGAGTATCGCTTACAGTATAGAAAAAAGCTGGAAATACACATGATCATAAAATTCGTTTCCCGCAGCGGCCGAATATACGCCGATAAAGTGAATGGCCGTGGGGCGTGGGGGAGGAAGGAAGAGATGGTGAGGTTGGTAATTAGAAGGAGGCCTAGAATGAGGAACGCGCAGACACGCATAGTCCAGGGGAAGCCAATTTTCGGAATCAGATGTGCAGCCATGAGGGGAAAGACGACACCACCCAAAGATGAGCCTGCGATAGTTAAGCCTCCGGCCAGAGCTCGGTTCTTGCGGAAATAGGTCATGGACTAGGGAGTTCAGTCACAGAATCATTTAAATTGGGAAGATATGGAGGATATTCACGTACCGCTGTCATGGCGGGCGTGAAGACGAGGGATGCTCCAATGCCCGAGCAAACGGATTGGCTCAAGGCGAATTGATAGTATTCGGTGGATAGACTAGTCATCATGAGGCCAAAGACATGCATGAATGTTCCGATAGCGATGGGAAGGCGAGGGCCGTAGTTATCGAACAGTCGGCCGGATAGGGGAGACATAAAGAGCATGAAGAAAACTGACATGCGTTCAGTACGAAAGTCCTCCGCGTAGTGGGGAGGGAAACTCAGTACATTCCATCGAAGGAATCCACGACACAGTCGAGCTGCTGTATTGCTTCAGCTGATTAGTTTCGTACTCGGCCTGGAAGAGCGCAATGCAGTTCACCCAGCCAAAAGAAACGAATAAAGCTGTCGAGGCACCGAGAAGGCATAGCCATGCTTTCGTACCTCCTTCTGGGGCCTCTGGCATATCGTCTGGCTTGCTTTCAATTTCGGGGAGCGATTCAGGAATATCTTGTGAGTCGAGTCCCTTTTCCAGACTAGGGATATCGGTGGTAGGAAAGTCTCCTTTCTCTCGAATAGGGGCGTCGGTCGTGGAAACGACTTCTTGCTTAGCCATGGTGGCGTGGCGAGGATAATACGCAGCGTTGAGGTGCAGTGCTTGAGATGGAGTAAGAGAAACAAAGTAAGGTGGGAAGCTTATCTTACAATAAATTCTTTCTGAGGAGCCTCAAGTTAAGTATCGTTTTCTCATTCTCAGTACTTGCCGCGTGCACCAGGCTCCGCGCCCTCCGCGGGCCCTCCATGGAGCCCTCCGCGGCAGTCCCCATTCGAGCCAACACAGGGGTCGATTATTGAGCCTACGCATGATGCAGAGTAAACTTGCCGATTATCGCTTTTTGCATTTAATCTCTCTCTCTCTCACACACACACACGACCACACACGCGCAAATTATTCCGTGATCTGAGCAGCAGCTTATTCGGAAGTTGTTCCACGGCCCTCGACATGCAAAGACCCAACCATGGCTGAAGCATTCGAATTCTACAGCAAAGCCCTTCGAGCCATGCTCGGCCTGACAGTCACCCGTACCTTCCAACAATTACAAGCTGCACGGCATCGCTGGATGTACCAAGAAACTGTGAATCCCAAAAAGATCGTCATTATTGGAGGCTCATACGCAGGCTCGTATCTGGCTCAACGACTCAGTGAAACACTCCCTACTGGCTACAAGGCCGTTCTCATTGAGAGAAACACCCATTTCAATCATTTGTTTGTCTTTCCTCGCTTTAGCGTCACACCGAACAAGGAACATATGGCCTTTGTGCCATACGATAGCATATCTAGCTTCGGACCACCGGGAGTCGTCGAGCATATTCATGATTCTGCCACGAGCATCACAGCAGATACTGTGCAATTGGCCTCGGGAAGGAAGGTGGACTATGAATACCTCGCATTAGCGACAGGAACGTGGCAGCCCTATCCATCCAAGGCGACTTTAACCGAAAAGTCAGAAGCTTGTGCAGAGCTCCGCTCCTTCCAAGATCGAATTAGCAGCTCGAGCAAGATTGCAGTCATTGGTGGAGGGCCCGTTGGTGTTCAGGTCAGCAAGATTCTCTTTTTCATAATTATTTGAAACTTTTGGTGATTACTAGTATATATTTGGCAACTTGACGCTTCACTTTCCGTGAATTTTCGTCTAAAGGGTGATGCTAATTCACAGTTGTAGATTGCGAGTGATATCGCGAGCTTCTTTCCCAGCAAGAATGTGACATTGATTCATTCGTGGCCCCAACTGCTCCCAAACTTTGGTCGAAAGCTTCATGAACATACATTGCAAGCTTTGAAAGACCTCAAGGTCGACGTTGTTCTCGGAGAAAGGCCAGAGTTAACCCACAGGAAAGTTGGAGAGAAAGAGGCACCGATATTGTCGTTCAAGGGTGGCCGTGAATCTGGTTATGACCTTGTTGTAAGCCATTTTGACCAACTTCAAGCATCTCTTTATCTTCCTTTATATTCACTTGAGTGATGTACTCATGCGGAAGAAGTGTTGACTTTCTTATGTTCATAGATCAAGTGTACTGGCCAGAAACCCAATTCTCAGCTTCTCGAAAAGTTCATCCCTGGAGCAGTCTGCGCAACAACTCGGCAAATTCTTGTGCATCCTAGCTTGCAAATTGCAGATCCCTCAGTTCCGAGTCCCCGAATCTTTGTTCTAGGGGACGTTGCGAAGACTCATGGCCCCCACATGGCACGAGCTGCGCGTGCTCATGCCGACGTCGTTACAGCCAACATATTGGGGATGATCAGGCAGCAGGAGCCGTCCGCCGTCTACACTCCGCAAATTTATGAAGGAGTCATCAAACTTAGCCTAGGCAAGGTAAGCTGCCTCCTACCAACAATATGCTCGCTTCTATAAAGACCCGTTGCTCCCCTAATTGCGACTAACTGTGGGCTTACTAGAATGATTACGTTTGGTACGGTCAAGATAATAATGGAAAGGAAGTACTGATGAGTGCGAAAGAGACAGACGAGAATCTTCACGTTAGTAAAGCGTGGGACAATCTTGGGGTTAAATTTGAACCCAAAATAGTTTGAGGGCGATGAGAATAGATTTCTTGGTGTTTGATTAGTGTCTAAAGATGACGATATAAAATCCTCTGTAGCTTATGTTGAGATCTTACAAGATGAATATCAAAGCACTTGAAACTTTCATAGTTACCTAGCCGGAATAAAGTCATGGAGTTTTGTGATTAAGGTTATTTACAGTGGCATAAAAAGGTTGGGAATTGAATCATCCCATGGTCAACGCTAGCTCTTACATTAAATTTATTGAAATTTCCAGAGAGCGTTTTACCGGTGTGACGGAAATCCCATATTACCAGTTCACGATTATCCTGGTATTTATTCAGCAGCTTCCTGGGCTTTGCCGTAAATATTATTTTCGTACGTTCAACGAGAATTTTCCGATGTTCCGAAAGGATATTCCCTGGTAGGGCTGACAAGGACAGCTACCGCTGGCTTGTTGTCGCCGCGCAGGACGAGGGAGCAATTCTCCACCGCCGAACTACCGGGGATAATACCTGCCCCCCTGTATTCGGGGAAAGCTTGACATTCTCGGAGTTACCCACCGTCTATCTCTTTCCTACTACGGATTCGGGAAACTAATAAGTATGATGGCATTTGATTTGAGATGCCTTATTTGCACTGTCAATCATGCGGCATCGATTGCTCCGATGAGAAGTCGAGGCTTAATATCAACATATTCGTTTTTACCTTTTGTATTTGACCGTCGAATAAACCGGAAATTCAGATGCCTGCAAAACTCTAACAACAAGCTGCACAAGAGTCAAGACTCCCGGCATTTTTCAGACGCCATTACTTGGAATCAGCTCCTGGTTTTCCTAAATCCCTGAACCTCTCTGGGAACGTCGGGATTGTGACTGGCTCCAATGCTGGTCTCGGTTTCGAGTCGGCACGACACCTTCTGTCCCTGAAGCTCTCTCATCTTATCCTCGCTGTACGATCACAGTCTAAAGGAGAAACCGCTGCTTCTGAATTACGACGGCAGTTCCCAACCGCGCAGATAGAGGTTTGGCTCCTCGACTTAGAATCCTACAAGTCTGTCCTGGATTTTTCAACGCGTTGCAAGACCCTTCCCAGAGCTGATGTGGCCATCCTTAATGCTGGCTTGGCTATGAAGCGTTTTAGACTCGTCGAGGAGACTAAACACGAGACAACAATACAAGTCAATTATCTATCGACAGCCCTCCTGGCACTACTTCTACTCCCACTCCTCAAAACACGGGATGAAAAGTCCTAGCCTGGTCACTTGACAATTGTTGGTTCGGATACAGCATATACAGCCCAAGTTGACGACCCGCGCTCAACTCCGCTTCTCAAATCTGTGGATATCCCGAGCCGATATGAAGGATTTAACCAATACAAAATCTCGAAAATGTTCTTGATCGCCTTTGTAGCAAAGCTAGCCGACTAAATTCCACCGCAAAATGTCATCGTGAATATAGCGTGGCCTGGGCTGTGCAAGGGCACAGAATTTATACGGAAGCCGGACGTTCATTGGGCAGTGAAGTTGGTGGTTGGATTGCAGGGGAAGAAAGCACCAGTTAGTGCAAAAGTGATAGTCGATGCTGCGATCGTGCAGGGAAAGGGCAGCCACGGAAGCATCGCCAGTGAAGGGGTCATCAAACCGTGAGTTAACCAATTTCTGATGCTAGTGCAACATGCATTATTTCGTTGAAAAAAGAGCTGCTGACGGTGGAGTCGTAGATATCCTTTTTTTTATTGTATAGGGATTCGGGGGATCGGATAAAAGATTGCTTGTGGGACGAGACTACAAAGGAATTTTACTTTACCGACGCGAAGGGCATCTGTGATGTGGTTCGCTTACCTGCCAGGTGGCGCCCGTCACGTGGCTTAGATCGTCGACGGATGTCCGGAATGATGTCGGTGGCAAACCTCCGACATCCAGCATCATGGTTCTAGGGCACTTGATACGTGGCACGGGATGCCAGATAATGCCATTGATTTCTATNATCATTNGGNCTTGGNATCGGACCCCNNTCGGTNGCAGATAGCTAATAAAAAGGGGGCTTCTCTAGACCCCTCNGGGCNAGAGATTAGTTCTNTACTNAATCTTTTTCNTNNTACACGTGACTTCTTTGCCTACCAACGCCTCCTCCTCACAGCGGACAGGTATAAGGAATTAGAATAAACTGCTTATTAAATCTAGTATAACTGTCTATTTAGAGGATATTAGGGTTAGTTCTTCTAATAACTCCGAATTCTAGAACAAGTGTCTTATTAACCTCTTTTTAATAAGGATAGGCATTTATAGAGATTAGAAAAGCGAAGACTATAACTAAATTTATAGTTATAATATAAGTTGTCCTTTTATATATATAAATAGCTTAAATTAGAATAATAAGAAAAAGATAAAGAAATAGATATAAATTACTTTATAGCTTCTTAGATTATAATTGTCTAAAAGAACGAGCGCTAGATAGGTTTAAGTATCGTAAGTAATAAACTTAGATACTTTATACTTTTTAATAGAATTATTAGCTTTTAAGAGCCTTTTTAAGCCAGGACTAAGCTATAAATCTACTTTAAGAGATTAAAGGATTTATTTTTAGAGGGGTCTTATTTAAGCTCTTTAGAGAATTTATTCTAGCCCTTTCTATTTTTAGAATATTATAATAAGCGTAGTATATCTTATAGATTTTTATATTTTTATTTCTAAAACCTATTTATCTAGTATAAAATAGCCTTGCCTCGGCTAAGTAATATAGATTACGCTAAATAGAGAGCTAGGTACTAGGAAGCGCTTATAAACTATATTAATAAATTTAATATTAAGGTCTAAGGTAAATAGATAGAGATAAGCTAACTAAAAATAATATTATATATTAAACTTAGAAAACTAGTACTTATAAAGTAATATTCGAAAAACATTCCTTAAATTATACTAAAATATAAAAATAGAAATATAATAATTTGTTTAATAGAAGAGTCTATTAAGTAGACTCTATTAAGCTACTATCTAGTTAAAAATATAAAGTTAATTAATAATAGGGACTAATAGATGTTTGTTTAAAACTAAATCAGTATTTAGCTTTTCTATTAACGGTATAATCTTGTTTATAATTTTAGTATACTTATATATATCACTTTTAAAGCCACCTGCTATTACTACGCTCTTCTAGAAGTCTTATTAGAATATCTAATAAATAATCTTAAGCTAATTTAGTTCTTCTTTAGACTGTTATCGAAGCCTAGATTCTTTAGTAGCTTCGTCCTTCTATTACTTTAGCTCCTGTTCAAGCTTTATATTTTCTCCTCGCAATTCGTCTATTTTCGCGCTAAAGCTCGCTTATATAGGCTACGTAAGGTATTAGCTAGGTTTAGAAACTCGAGCTGTTTATATACCTCTACTAATATAAGAACATCTTAAACATAGCCTTCTAAACCTATCCTAGTAGTGCTATTTATAGGTATAGCCTCGAACGTAACACTAATTCCTTTATAAAGTTCTTTATATACCCCGATTAAATAATCACTAATGTTTTTTTAAGAAGAGGTGCTTTTTCTCTAGTAAGGCTTTCTATATATAAGGATTATCGGCTCTAGTTATAAGACGAACCTGTGATAGTTTAATTTTGATTCTAATTCTACTATCTAAGGCTATATTAGTAAGAGCTAAAGGGTATATACGATAACTTACGAATATATTAAGATAACTCTTCTCTATAGCTGTTTCCCTAGCGGCTACGGTTTAGATTACTTGATCTAATTAGAGCTATTTGATATATGATACTAAGGACTAAAAGCCAGTAGAAAAAGAAGGTGCTATAATAATAGTAGAGATAGGCATTAATATATAGTTTAAATTACTTAAGAAACGTAAGTAAAGCTGTTTTAGGTCCCTAAACAAGTATACTATTTTTAGAAGGTCTCTTTTTAGCTCTATTACTTTTCGGCATCACCGATTTCGATACTCCGAGCAGCACTATATCCTCTTTAGCGAGTATTTAACTTTTGTCAGCTATTTTGTCCCTACTCTGAGAAACCGGTGTCGTAACGAACTTTTGGCGAGTAATGTCCTTGTCATCACTGTAGTATCTTGCGCAACTTCAGGAAAATCTTACCACGGTCAGCAACTTATCATCATGCCTTCATGTCAATATTAGCAAATGTTTATATATTCCGCATCAATGAGTCCTCCTAATCAACCCGCGCTATCTAATTCGTCATCTCCTCAAGCACGTCCTATAATTTATCCACTCTATCACAAGCTCTCTTACTACTTCCATAGGCATCTAATATAGAGAATTCTTCAGGAACGTCACCTTTAGGCTCTAAAATAAAATGCGTAGTTGTAAATGATAGCAGCGATGCAGGCCGCTCCTCTACTGGGGCATCAAGGAAGCCCGACTCAAACAACACTCATCTACTCTAATCAAGATTTTGGTTTATTGTTGATCAGCCTCGCCAAAATTACGATAGGAACCATCGTAACAGCGCACTCAAGATTAACACCCAAGATATGCGAGTTGATTACAGATTACAATCCGGAGCTAGAAATCGTCAAGACTATATATATGCTTACGAGACTGCCACTCGAGATCTGTCAGGCAATAGTAAGCTACTTTTATCAATTCTTTTAAAATTGACTATAGCTTTTTCAATAGTAACTATTTCTTCTATTCGCCGTCTAGGCTAATTGTTTTAATAGCGTTTAGAGAAACCCCCTCTATTATAATTGCTTTACTAGAGACAACTGCTTCGATCTCTTTATATAAGAGAGCTAAGACTAAACTTATATATATCTTATTAATACTTCTAATACCTCGAATATAATCTAGGTCAGGCTTACTGTCCTAGTCTAATTTAGTATAGTAATTGTTACAGATAGTTAATAGGATTATTAATAGTGTGTTCCGTTTTAGTAGCCTATTTATATATATGACTCTTATAAGGAAAGTATTAAGAGACCTAGTAATTCCCTTGCCTATAATCTATCCTTACTAGTTCCTCTTTTCTTTAAAATCGTAATTAATATAAGAGACGATAATCTTCGCTTTGATTTCAGGCTTTAAACTGTTATATTTCTTTCTTATAATAAAGCTAAGTCTCGGCTGTTTAAGATTTTATTACGTTAAATTATTAGAAAGCAGAAGCTATTACGATAACGCTAGAGAAAGCATCTTAGCCTTTTTAGTATCGATTAATATAACCCTAGGAATTATACCTTCGTTTAGTTTAAAGAAGGCGTATTAATAGTCTAAAGGGAGCTAGAAGAGGATCTACTAAGAATAGATATCTTAGACCGGGTCTAAAAAAGGCGCTATATTATACGCCTTTAAACTAATTTATACTATAGTACCTATCTTAAGAATAAATACTAAATAGAGATATTAAAACATAGTTATAGGTTTTTTTTTAAAATTCTTTCTTTACCTCTTACTAATAATGTTACGGAGTTGGTTCACGTGACCTGTTCTACACGTGACGGCGCTAGGCCTAAGCGAGGTTTCGGGTAGAGGTTAAATACGTAATAGCTTCTCCTTTCCCCTTCTTCTCTTCTTTATCGATTATTCTAAATAATAGAGCACTGTTTACTTTACGTCTACCTAAGTGCTCTATAATAAATAAAATAAAAATAATTAACTAAAATAGATTATATAAATAAATACTTATAAAAAGGTTATAACCTTTTAGAGTTTCTCTAGTAAAACTAATATATTATATATATAAAAAAGAGACTCTTAATAGATATTATATAGGTATTAGAAAGACTAAACTTATCTCTTCTACTAGTAAGACATTGCCTAACTAGCGGCTATATAAATACGAGGAGAGTGATTAGAAGAATCTTATATTTATTCGCTAAATTAGTAATAATTAATACGGCCGCTAGTTAGGCAATGTCTTACTAGTAGAAGGGATACTATTTATAAATATTTTATTAAAAACAAGAGAAGATTTAAAATAGACAAGCTAGAATTTATAGAAATACTATCTAAGAGAGAAACTTCTTTTATAGTTATAATTTATCGTATTCTTATTTTAAGCCTAATCGCTATACCTTTTTTAATCTTAGATAGTATAAAGACTTTATCTAGATAAAGTATATATCTACTTCTAAAGAATAGTAACTATATTATCTCTCTATTATATATATCTTATTATATTATTACCCTAGTTGATTTATATATAATCGAGTTCTTTAGAGGTCTGAATAGCCTTATAGTAACAGTAATAAAGTGATATAAGGCAAGAGGTATAATATAATTCGAGTTTTAGAATATCTATAATACTATATTAGTCTATATTTAGATAATAGAAATAGAAGGTAGGTAATAAAAGAAGTTATATACTATTATTCTGATTTATCTCTCGTCTATCGCGTAGTTAAAGGACCTATCTAAGGCCGAGGTAGTATATAAGTATATACTAGCCGTAACACTACTTATTATTTCTAGGTTAGGTCTAGTATTATTATAAATCCGCTAGTGATTTTGACCGACGAGAATATAGGTATAGAATATAGATTTCAAGCCTAGATAGTGTTATTATTAGTCTTTTTGTTATATAAGAATATTTAGAAGGATAGAAGATCTTATAGAGGCTATAGGGCGCGTAGTTTAAGAGAGAGTTATAATATAATCTAGACATTTTAATAGTATTGACTTTATTAAGAGAACGCTAGAAAGAAGTATAATTAGACAAGGAAAGAGCGAGTTATAAGAGTTTGTTAGTCTAAGTATTTTAGTAGAAGAAATAATCGAACTAAGGAAGGTATCTAACCTTTATCCTATTTTATAAGAGGATATAGGCCTTGCTTAGTATAGAAGATAGACCGATATCCGAGGTAGCTAGTATACCTAGATTTAGCTAGGTACTCTATATACCGGTTATAGATATAGGATCAGTCTTTATAATAAAATTAATATAACGGATAGAATGTCTTTTCTTATAACTCTAAATAAGGTATTACTGTTATAGACCTAGTTCGTCGACGCCTTAGCGCTAGGATAGATTGACTTAGTAATAGTCGACGTAATAACTTAATTTAACGCTCGTCGATTTAATAACTTAATAATAGCCTATCTTTCTAATCAATAGTCGATTTAATAACTTAATAATAGCCTGTCTTTCTAATCAATAGTCGATTTAATAACTTAACGACTAACTAAATGACTNACTANCTAGGNGANTCGCTTACGGACTACTTCGCTTACTAGCGCTATTTATATAGTTAAATAGAGCTTCTCTCTTTAAGAGAACCTTTTTTTTTCTCCTTAGCTTAGTCTCTTTAATAATATAACACCTTCTTATAAATACGTCCTTACGTAAAGTCAGGGCCCTAGTACCTTTATAAAGCCGTAATATAAAGTAAAACTCGAGTCGTTTTCTATTATCTAATAAGAAGTCTTAAAATTCTTAAAATACTTTATAAATATTATCTAATATCTATAACTTCTTTTAAATATCTATATAATTAATATCTCTGTCTAGATACGTATTAAGCTTTAAAGCGAACTCTACTAATATATTTTCCTTACCCTAGTACTCTATAATAAATATACGTATAAGATCTAACTTATTTAATAAAGTATTACTCGTCTATAGTTTTACGCCCTTAGCCTAACGCTTTTCGACCTATTTTATTCTAGGAACAGCTTTATAAAGGCTGTCTAATATAGGTTATAGTCCTGTTATAGTCTTCCCTTTAAATAATCCTGATTCTAGGGCTGACTAGAATCTTTTATAGATAGTAATAAAGACTATATAGTTTTTATAGCTTTTTCTAATAAATTTACGCTCCGCCTTATTAAGATTATATCCGTTCTTATATACTCTTATAGGATAATGTCTAGTAGTAGGCATGTCTTAAAGCTATCTAGTTGTTATTTGATTAATATTAAATCTTATAATCTATAGAGAGTATCAGAACTCTTACCGTTAGGTTTATATATACACCCGCGGTCAAATGTATTAGTTTCCCTGTTTCCTGACCGGAATCTCGACACCTCCCAACTATCAAGTTCACGTGATCTCGCGCCGCCTTTGCTCAGGCTGGCTCAGGCCCGGCTTAGCTTCGGCTCATATCTGCTCAGGTCTACTCAGGTCTACTCACCTATCTCACCAGACATCGTCAACTTTTAACGAGGGGCCTGAAAAGGCCCCTTTCCCAGCCAGGGATCCCAAATCTGTTCCTACTGCATTTTCACAACCTATACTAGCCAGAACTCATTCCTAGACGGTTATCCCTGTCTGCCCGTCTTTATATAAAATATGCCCTTATATAGGGACATTTTCTCGCGTCTTACTTTAGGATATTTAACGTCGTTCTCTACGGTTTACCTAGGGCTTTATACTCTATAAATAGCTATCTCCCTCTTACCTTCACATCTTTTCTCTCCTATCTTCTCTCTTATCTTCTCATATATCTCCTAACACATCTCCTCACACATCTTCTCATATATCTTCTCACACATCTTCTCATATATCCTCTCACCCATCCTCTCACCTATCCTCCCTCCTATCCTCCCTCCTATCCTCCCTCCTATCTTCTCACTATAAATCTACTAGTTTATTCCTATTAATAATTGATTATAGATATAAACCCTAGTTAGATTTTAACTAGATATTAAAGATAAAATAAATTTCGTATATTAAAAGAGAAGTTTAATAAGGGAAAAGTGTAATAATAGACTAAGAGAATTAATAATATAGTTATATATACTAGAACTTGTAACGATTTCAGTCGCCACTAGACATACCGCCTGCGAAGCCCCTGAGAAGCCCCTGAGCCCGGCTCGGGAAGCCCAGCACGTGACCGCCCTTCATATATATATACGGCTCACCTGCCTTTGTCCTTCTCTTCTTCTTCTCTCCTTAGCTTTAGATCCTCTGTATATAGGCAATCTACTACGAGATCAGGACAGTACGGTAGACCCGCCTTATCCTCGACTCCCGCTTGTACGTGCCGTCACACTAAGAACTCTCGTAGCTAAGGAACACGACCTATATAAAACAAATTAGAGATATTAATATATGCATAGAGTTTAAGATGCTTAAAGTCAAAGTATCTTAATCACTATATTCTCTTGCTAGGCTAAGTGGATAGAGATTGAAGATTTAATCGCCTAGTATAGGGCCAAAGATCTTGCAACTCCTAACTTAAGTCTTAAAATCCCATCGCATGTGCTAATTAGAGGGGTCCGTGACTAAGTAAGAGTAGCAATCCAGATCGAACAACCTACAAACTTCAAGAAAGCATCGAGTCAACCAACTGCCAACCTTATCATCGACTTTTCCGCAAGTTAAAATCCACTTCGGCAACATTTGTGATTCAGTAACTCAAGCGCCACCACACCAAGCTGACAACCCCTCAATCTCGCCAAACGGGTGACAATGAGCCTTGCTCATTGTTGAGTTCCTTAAGGATTGCGAAAGAAAGGGAGAGGAACTCGCCATTTGATGGTAGAAATACTTACGCCTAGAGATACAGTATCAGCAAAGAAGTGATCCTCACTTTACTTCAATGTGCAGCAAGGCTTTACGAAATCGACTTACATGCAAAGGTAGCCATGGATCCCATAGAAGCTAAAGTACTAGCCTGCACAACACCGACTAATAGCTTAGGGCCATACCCAGTGACCCAGTGAGATTACTACAAGTGGCTATTTCGAACTCCTCAATATAATCTGCCTTTTGACTTGTCGCTTTTAACAACCACACGAGTCTCAGCATATCTCGATCCGCCTTCTTGCAGGTTGGCCAAGGATCGAATGAGAGGTGGGCATGGTTACAGTATCGATACTTTGTCGGCCTGCAGGCTTTTTCACTCTAAAAAGCTAAAAATCCCTCTATTCCTACAAAATTTGTTCTAGGCCATCGTTCCATCTCTCAAAGATATCACTAATATAATTTAAAAACATCCTGCTGCTACGAATCCTCTCTGCAAGTCTCAGAGCCATCTACGGCGATGCTACCGTCAGCTGCGCACCATTGGCTTGAGGCGCACTGCCGTTTGAAGTGGGCTTGTCGGTTTTCTGAGTTTCATGTTTAATGGCATGGTGAATGTATTCAAACCTCAGCCTGACCCGTCAGCTGCAACCGTTCCAAAAGCCATTCCCATTCTTGAACAAGCCGGTAGCAATGAACCTAAACTATGCGACGGTCTGCACTTTCTATCGCAACATGGAAACGCGCGACAGCTGATTGAAGGGATTGAGCTCGAATGCCAGGCTTCGCTGCACGTCCATTATCGCAGTGTCGGCCTCAGATAGGCTACCTGACAAGTATTTTTGCAGCAAATCGAGAAGACTATACAAAGTTGGATTCTGTTCAAGCGTTGAGCCGCGTATGAGGTTCCCAAATTTGAAAGGATACCCAGGCGACATTTCCGTGCCTATGGGGTGGGGTATTGAGTTTTCAGGAGCCGTGTGATTTGGATCTGCAGCGGCAAGCAGGTGGTATATAGCGCCAAAAAATGAATTTCGATCGGGTTCGGTCTCCGGTGGCGTTTTCTCAAGATCAAAGCAAAGACGACCGACAGCTCCGTTTTGCGAGCGCTTCAGGGCTTGCCATCTTGCTGCCACGATACATGACCAGTAGAGTTCAGGGTGAGGGTGCTGAGGTCGGTGTAGCCCCAAGGTCAAGGCCATGCGACAGGCTGAAGCGGTCATTATTGAGGATTGCGAGAATAAGGGGGAGGCAAGGAGGAGAATCATGGACTTAAAAGACGAAACGGTCGGTAAACAAAGCATCTCATGAGCGTCAAAGCATTGCCGAATAGATTCAGCGATATTTTCGGTCAGATCCTTTTCTGCTGTGCCGGCGAGATGAGCAGATAAAAGGCAGATTGAACGAAGTAGCAATGGGGGAACATAGGGAGTTTGCTGCAGGTCTTCCTTCTCAATAATCCGCCAGTGTGGAGCAATCACGGCGAAATATCTAGATACCATAAGCTTCTGCTGCTAACGTGGCGCGACGTGACGATATGGAACGGGGCGGCTTCTGATCAGATCAGAATAGAGAGTCAATATACCTATCTAGAAGTTTTGTTGTGATTGCTCGTGCAACCAACGGGAGGTCAAATTGTATCTCGTAGTTGTCTCCGATTTGAGCAGAATGCGCTCTATGCTGAGGCGTTCGCTCGGGTTCACATTGCAAGCCACGGTGGGAGCAGTTTGAACAGGGATTTCCGCCTTCGCAGCTAGAATCGCGTTAGAAAATTTGGTTCAAGAATCTATCTCTAGTTATGTCTACCGTTGCTTGGATGCTCTACATTTTTTGCAGGCAATGCTGGTTCTTAAGCGCTTTGTCGGTTTGCCATCCATCCTCAGAGGGTTGAAAGATCGAGTTGAATATGCCTGATGATGCGAGTTAAACTGGTTGCGTACATCGGCGAGAAACGAACTTCTTTTACTCGTACAAGTTCTTACTACTTCAAGCATCCGTTGCCGGGCATGAATGCAGGTGGAGCTTTGATGGCCGTACGGAGGTGATGGAAAAATGAGTGTTAGGATGGATCAGGTGATCTAGTGAGCTTAGGGTGTGCCGCGGTCAAATATAGGGTGAGCCGACCAGCCGACCAGCCAACCAGATGATCTGTATGTTCTTACGTAAACAAGTGAGATTTGTTCCATGCTATTCAGGGTGTGGGCCCGGCGCCAGCTTCGTCTCCGTTTTGGTGCCGAGAGGGTCCGAGTCAGCAGCAAAACCCGTCGAACCGACACTTGATGAGTTAACATTACCTATTTTCAAACCCCAATCAATGCATTGAACGGGATATTGTTTTACGGCGGCTGTGTCTCCTAAGTGCATAGCTCATGATACTCAAGCCGAATCCACTGCAATGTTATCCTGCAGGTGGTCTTCAGTCAGATTCGAGAGTGCCTACGCAATCGCACAGGTCGGACTTGCTACAAAATGACGACCCAAACGTGCGATAGTTGTCAGAAGTCAGTATCCAACTCATTCCCAAACATGCATCGGACGTATGCTAAGAGTTTTCTTATAGGCTCAGGTTGAAGTGCAGTTGGGACTCTAGCACTTCCTTTGCTCCTTGCTGCATTCGATGCAAGAAGTATAACCTGCAATGCGAGCTTGATGGGTTAACCTGGGCAGCGTGGGCTCAACAAGGCGTCATGTCTACTATGCCTGAAGGATTTTCTCGGACAGTCCACTGGGGCCCTTCGAGCAACGCGGGAGGGCATCCCATGGACCTACACCCTGCAAAGCAGCCACCACCGGATCCACAGAAGAAACAAAAAAGGCCATCAGCTGTGACCTCATTAACCTTGGTTGCTAAAACCAAGACGAGGCTCGACATCAGTACGAATGTAAAGCGTCATCTTTATGCAGTCTTCTTCGATAATTTTCAACCTGTGTTTCCCATCATCAGCTATGATAACCTGCAGCGAGATCCACCAGCATCTTTGCTCGAAGCTGCGATACTAGGAACGGCTGCTCGCCACCATACTGCCATTTCCTCTTGGAGAGATCTAGAACATATTCATGAAGTGATTGCCGGCGAGCTCAAACACGTGTTGGGCCTTCGGCAGGCGTACGAACCAAGCGTTCAGACACTCCAGGCGTTTCTGCTATTATCGTCGACACCCGAACTCGCCACAAAGGGCCATGCTGATATCATGAGCCTTCCGGTGAGGTTCGGAATATCTTGCCAGATGGCCGTAGATCTTGGCATAGACGGACAACCGTCTCCCCCAGGAGAACAAGAAGAAGAAGGCTTGCGAACTATCCTTTGGAAGGCATGCCTTTTCCAAGATGCATTCATCTCCGCTATCTTTGGCCAACCACTAAACTTCTCTGTTGCACCCCCAGTGTCGCTAGACCTATGTTTCAGCTCAGCTAGAAGCCAAAACGAGGCCTACTTTCTCGCAGCGGTGGAAGCTTCTCATTGTCTTCGTCACCTCCTGCGAGCCGTCTACGCGACTAAACATCCGACTGAAGAGGATATAATCAAGCGTTCAAATGAAGCGATGACTGAGCTGCGACTCTACGAAAGAGTGCTCGAGAGTCAAAAGTCCGAATATACTGATCATCAGTACCGCGCTCTCCGCATATTTCATCATAACAACCGACTCTTGTATGTCCTGGGTCTAGCCGCTTTGGTGAACGAGTCTTCGCAGTATGTACAAATTCCCAACCTTCTGTCACAAGAAGCTGGATTTATCATTCCGGAAGCTTGTCGCACGCTCTTGTGGTTTGACCATGACTTTTTGCAATCTATGCCATGCCAACTGAAAAGCATTCTCTACTGCGAATCCAGAGCTGCTATGCTCATTGTCGACGTCTTAATAGAGGTCAGAAGGACACAAAACCAGACAGAAGAGTTCATACAGACTCTAGAAAGTGCTATCGCGGCGACTAGGACATTAAAGGACTTCTTGATAAAAGATGCATCTTGGGGCTATCGTTGGTCTCAGGGGCATACGATTGAGGCCGTATTATCTCGTTTAGATGATACAGCGGGCCATCCCAGACCTCCGATGTCTTCTGAGCTCAAGAAAATCATCGGCCTTCAGCCTTCTACCCTTACAACCACGAACTTTGCACTTCCGCGATCCATGTCAATACAGGGTGCAAATGATTGCTTTTATGATGAAGACTTGCTCTCTAACGTACTTTTCAATTCTACAGATTGGAATGCTGTGTTGATTGACTACAGTGAAGAGTATATTGGGTCATCTGGCTGGTTTCTTGATTCCCAGAACAGAGATGAGTATGATAGCTTTAGCTTTGCGGGAGACAATACAACAATATTCTGAATTTTTCTCAATTGCGCAGTACTTCATATACTTCACTTTCCAGTTGTTTCCATAACGCTTTCGTACTTGGGTCACCTGGCACAACTTGAGTGACGAGGACCAATGCAACACCATTTGTGCGATCGAGAAGCTGAAAGAGTCAGCGAGTTCAATGTGGTGCCTTAAAACAAAACATACCCAGTTCGAATTACTGTATCCGTCCCAAGTCATAGCACCTTTTGGGCGTCCACCTGGTACGTCGGCGGCAGTGACAAGTCCACCGAGAGCGTGATCAACGGGAATGTCTTTCGGTATTTCAGGCAAAACCCACTTTTCACGCTCTTCCAGCAGCCCAGCTTTACCAGCTTCATTGAGTTGTGGCCTTACAAACTCCTCTATAATTTCGGCTTTGAGCAAGGTACCATCATTGCTGAGCAAAGCCTCCAAGAGTTTGGCATAATCGTCAGCATTTGAAAAGATCCCCGCGCCTCCCGCTTCGTTCACAGTCGGAATGGGATATATATGACTACCAGCAGGTATGATACGTTTGTCGCCACATTCCGTGCGTATGCCCATATCCAGCAGGGGCAATAACTCCCTTTTCTCGGGGTGGAAAGTCGTGTTTTTCATTCCAAGAGGCCCCCACATATACTCTTGCATATATTCTTCCAAAGATTTGCCACTAATCTTCTCCACGACTTTTCCTGCCCAGTCTACCCCTTGGCCATAACGCCAGCTGGTCCCTGGTTGGTAACCCAGAGGATAGTCCCAGTCAACCTTCTACGCATATTGACTTAGAATATTGGATAAAAGCAGAAAGGCATATTATTATACGTACAAAATCGCCAGAAATATGCTCCGAGGACCAATTATTCTCAGTAGCCCACTTTTGGAGCACAGGGGAAAGAAAGGGGTAGACACAACCGGATGAATGAGATAAAAGTTGTCTGGATATGCTTATAAGCGTAACGTATTTACTAAAAGAGGCTTTACTCATACCGCAGGGTAATCTTCCCTTGAATGGGTTCAGTCGTTGGGACCTTTGTTTCCTCGTCGAAGGAGACCCAGATTTCTTTCTCACGAAGCTCCGGTAGAATTGTAGCAACATCGTCGTCAAGTCCAACCAGACCCTGCTGAACTGCCAGCATAGCAGCGGTGGACGTCATTAGCTTTGTCATGGAGGCCAGCCATCCTCCGGTCGACAAGGACATTGGCTCATCTGAGTTGAATGAACGGCGACCGTGGGTACCAGAATAAATCCTGTTTCCTGGCCGTTTGGATCAGCGATTGTGTTCGCTTTGAATGTTCCAGCTGAAATTGCTTAGAAAGGGGGCCTCACCATCTTTGTCAACTACGATGAAGCTCAAACCGAGATACAACCCACTAGAGACCGCATCTTCCAGTAAGGAATTTATGGCCGACGTCATTGTCTTCAACTCGAATTCGATTTGTAGATTATGATCAGCTGGGCTTCTTAGCTTTCAGGTCACACTTTAAGAAATGCTGCAGCTGTCCGGAGGCTGGAGAGTTCCTAGAATTTCCGAAATACAGTAGTGTGAAACTTTTTGACGGAGGAGCGAAAAAAGTATCAAAAGCTATTTCACGATCGACCGCTTTTATAGGGGTTGGATGGGTTCCTAGGCGCCGGGCCCACCCAGCACTTGTGTTTGACAGAGCAGCCGACATCGTGCCGATTTCCGTCCACAGGACATTTTCTTTCCTAGAAAAATAGGGTACCGTGTACCCAGATCTAGATGCCACTACCTATGCAGCAGACTCCGTAGAGGTTAGTAAAGGCACGCTAACCAGACTTATGACATTCCACTGTACGGCCAAGCGGTCCCCAGGTTCTCCGAATGTTAGCTTCTCCACATATAGGCTGTCACTCACACGACGGCTGATCGCCGACAGGCCGTAGCGTGTACTCCCCTTCCCACATTTTGGAGGTTGAGGCGAAATAGCACATACAAGCGTCCATTAACAATGAAGTTTCAAATCATTTGGGGAAGGTTGGGTGGAACTATTTTTTCTGGCTTGGTTTCCATCAGTATTGCGACTAGATTCTGGTATTTTCTCGAACCAGTCTTTTACCTTAAGCTCCTAAAATTCCTCCACCTTTCGCACTGCCAACTGTCATAATGACGGCTGGAAACATATCATTGGACAATTTCCGGTCGACTTGCAGGCTTCGTGTGGGAGAAACAGATCTCACCGGCTTCATATCCAAGCAAAATGTCGCCAATTTCTTAGGCATTCCTTTTGCAAAGGTTGCGGCACGATTCCGAACGGCACGCAGGATAGATCTGGAAGACCTTCACGGCGATGTAGATGCCACACGGTATGGACCTCGGTGCCCGCAGAAAGTTGACACGATCCATCCGATAATGTGCAATGTTTTCGAAAAATTATCGACCGAGCAGCGAACCGACGAAGACACCTGCTTGCATCTGAATGTTTACGCGCCTCTCGAAGGCACAGTGAAGTCGAATGCGGAGAAAATTCCAGTTTTTGTTTGGATACACGGAGGAGGATTCAATAACGGCGATAACACGACCGAATTTGGTATGTATCTCTTGGAGCTCCCCGGTGTCAATCCATCTATTGACGTACATTATAGATGGAAATCACCTCGTCCAGCGCTCGATGGAGCTTGGAAAGCCAATCATCATTGTTACTTTCAACTACCGCCTGAACTTATTTGGCTTCTCGGCATCGCTGGAGCTGATAGAGGAAGCAAAGAGCCTTGGGGAGACACCCGTCATGAACCAAGGGTTGAATGACCAGCGACTCGGTCTTCAGTGGGTCCAGTCATCAATTCAGTACTTTGGGGGGGATGCTTCGAACGTTACCCTCGGTGGCGAGTCTGCTGGTGCTGCCAGTGTTTTGTACCAAATTCGCGGCGGTCAGCCTTTGTTCAGGCAAGCGCTTATCCAGTCTACACCTCGTCTTCGTCTGGGCACTCTCAAGGAATCACAAGCTGCCTTTGACAAGCTCGTCAGATCGGCGGCATCGCAGAGGATGCACCGAGCGCTGAAAAGCTCGCAACTCTACGGTCAATGTCCGCAGAGAGAATCCTCGAGCTATTTGATGGCGCAATTCCAACACCGGTGGAAGATCCAGCCTGGTTTGCGTCTTACGCACTCTCAAGTTCATCATCTTTCTGGTCACACATAGCAGAATGGTGCCCACAGGTTGTACTGGGCTGTACAAAAGATGAGGCCGCTTTGTTCTTCATGAATATGACGCATAGCAATGAAGGGCAGATAGTGGACTTTTTACGCTCCATTGTACCAGACGCGCCGGTCGCGACCATCTTCCCCGGTGGCAAGCCTACGTTGCAAGCGTTGATCGAGTGGATGACTAACGATGTGTTCACTCATCCGACATTAGAACTAGCTGCCAAGGTGATCGAGAACGGCCCCAAGCTCTTTCTATACACGATCGACTTGGTTGATCCATTCCCAGGACCGCTTCACGGGTATGCCTGGCACTCGTTTGGGGTACCACTGACATTTTATCAGCCGCCTGGTAGAGTGTATCCTCGATTCCAAGTCACTCAAGAAAAGATGAGCGCATCATATATAAATTTCTTTTATGGGCTTGAACCTTGGGAGCCCTATAGAGCTGCAGGGCGACAGATGAGTTGGAATGGAGAGCGAACGGGCGTCGTCAACGTTAAGCCGAGCATAGTTGAAGACTCTGGCGATAACGAAATACTCTCGATTCCCCAGCCGCCGGTCGGTTTTGGTCACTCTCTTGTTGCAGGCGCTCTGACTCTTCAGACGAGTTAGGGGATCATGTACTGGCTTGTCATACGACGATCTTGCAGCCTGTGCTCTTGTCGCGGACGAGAAAGTAGCTGAAATTTGGTACTCTGCTTTTATCCAGTTCACTTGATAGATGGCCAAGACTTTAAATAAATCAAATCTCTTTGAGCAGACATCTCCAACAGTCTCTAGATCTGGCTGACTGCCTGTATTGAAACACCCTAGTAAGGCCCTCTAAAATCAAGAATAAACGGGTGACACAGCCAAAATAGGTGACAGTGAGGCAATCACTACAATTCATGAGAAAATGCAGGTGCCTAGTGCTACAGCCTCCTGACTAAAGCTGGGAACCTCGTTCGACCACGGGTATTGTAATAAGAAATCTAGGCGGGCAGGCCCTGAAAGTTGGGACTCGGTCTCTCTTCGCCTTTATTCGCATTCTCCATTATTCTACGTAATAGTAACTCGTATTAGCACCTAGTCACGAAGCGATTCTCGGTAGCTACGGACTGCCGTCAATTCGTCGCTTGGCTAGAGTATCCCATGGTAGCAGTATATACTAATTGGTATGGTATGGTATATTACACCGGGCGTTGTGTTTTTTGAATGACGTTCAGTTGCGGTATTGCGGTCTAGACCTTGACGTGTCGTGCGGCCTGTCGCCGAGATGCTGTATAATTTTATTCTTGGCACTACGAGTACTTGTTACGACCACTAGCGCCCATGCTGGTTACTAGGCGAAGCCGCTAGTGGCCGTAACAAGTACTCGTAGTGCCAAGAATAAAATTATACGGCATCTCGGCGACAGGCCGCACGACAGGCCTTCATCAAACCCACATGACTCTAATGCAGCTCCCGAATGTGGACGAGAGCGGGGTGCAACTGAAATCAGCTCATGAACCCCACTAGTATGTCTCCATTCTGCTTCCCCATATTTGCTATTTAGAGACAGGTTCCCCAGAAAATAGAGTGACCAACCAACACGATCTTTTTGGTGACCACTTCAACGATACGAAAATTTATTCAAGCACCGGCAAGATGGCTTCGAATCCACCACAGGGCAGTATGGGAAAAACCGTACTGGTTTCCCTTGCTGTCATGTGCGGTTCCTTCACTTTTGGAATCGAGTCTGGTACGATTGCTGGATTTCAGGCTATGGAGCCGTAAGTGTTGCGCACAGGAGTTTTGTCTGAAATTGCTAATGATTGTTATAGATGGCTCAAAGATTATGGGTATTACGATGCAAGTCTTGGCGCGTGGAATATACACACCAACATCCAGACGGCTGTCGGTGGCGTCGTCTTGGGCGGTGCCGTTTTGGGTTCTATTGTTTCAGGTCCTCTTGGCAGCAGATTTGGTCGAAGGCCGGGCTTATTCGCCATTGGGGTTAGTGCCATTCTGGGTGCGATTTTTCAGATTGTGTACCCAAGCCTTGGACTTCTCCTACTGGGAAGAGTTATGCAGGGAGGTACGTTGAACTTTCTCGTCCGGTGCCGAATAACCACTTATTCTCGTCGTTTAGTCGCCATCGGCCTTGCTTCCAATTTCGTGACGGTCTACCAATCTGAAGTCGCTCCTACCCAATATCGAGGCATCATGATCTCTCTCTATCAGCTTGGTATTAACATCGGCGGCTTGATCGGCACATGTATTAACGAAGGCACTCACTCGATGACTACGCGCTGGTCTTACCGCATTCCTTTGCTCACTTCATTGTTTTTCCCAACACTACTTATTATCGTGACCATTTTCCTGCCAGAATCCCCTAGTAAGTGCTGCTTTCTTCAGATGCAAGTCGCGTAAGCTAATTATCGAATCCTCAGGATGGTTTCTCTCAGTCGGTAGAACCGATGAAGCTTTCAAATCCATTCAAAGACTCAGGGGCAAGGAATATCCACTGTCTCAAGTCCAATCAGATATCGATGACATTGCACAACACATCGCCCTTGAGCGAGAGCTTGAGGCCTCTTCTTCCTACCTTGATCTTTTCAAGGGCACGGATAAGCGCCGGACAGGAATTGTTGTGGGTGTACTACTGTTCCAAGTGCTTTCGGGTATTACGTTTATCAATAGGTCCGTATCAATCGCCTCCGTCCAGTTAATTTGCTAATTCCATCCTGCAGCTACGGAACATACTTCTTCCAAGTTTCTGGTATCAGTAATGTATTCGTCGTCACCGTCATAGCCTCAGTTTGCCAACTTTCCGGGCTTCTTGTGATGTACCCAACTATGAGATTCATGGGAAGACGAGCCATCCTTCTTTGGGGTGCTGCAGCAGAAGCCGTATGCTTATTTACTATTGCCATCGTCGACGTAGCAGCGCCAGGAAGTAATGCAGCTGCAAAATGCTTGGTTGCTTTCACCTGCTTGTTTGGATTTTTCTTTACTTGGTCTTGGGGAGCTGTTGGTTGGGTCGTCGCCTCAGAAGCTTCTTCTACGACTCTTCGATCGAAGACGCAATCCGTTGGCACCGCGGCTAGCTGGGCCATGACTGTGGTAATTTCTGTTGTCGTGCCTTATTTGATTAATCCAACGGCGGCAAATCTCGGTGGCAAAGTATGTGCTGATGGAATATCCTGATTACACTTAGTGACATTGCTAACTTCGTTCTTACAGGTCGGGTTCATTTTTGGAGGTTTAACGATCATAGCATTCATCTGGGCATACTTCTATCTACCAGAAACCGGTGGAAGATCACTCGAGGAGCTTGATGAGCTTTTCTTAGATGTAAGCAGTCATATGATTCTAAAACAGCATACAGGAGACAAACTAACATCATCGAAGCGCATCCCAGCGAGAAGGTTCAAAAGTTATAAAAGTTCCGGTCTTGAACACTTTGCCAATCATACAGCGTCGGCTGTTATAGGAGATAAGAAGGGTATACTCATTGTTCAGCATGAGGATAAAGAATACCCAGTATAAATGTACTTTCTTATTCTACTACGGCGAAAGTACTTAGAATTAGAAAACATAGTCTACTTCTTATACCGGGGCGTCTAGTA
>JAAMPI010000634.1:0-29727 GCA_013054445.1 Cudoniella acicularis | reverse complement strand
CTTTCCTCGAAACTTTTACTGACCATAGAACCACTATTCTTATATAATGGTTCATGAGAAGTAGAGAAAAGGCTATAATACAAAGGAGGAAAAACCTAGGGTTGGTGTTGGTTTTCGCGAAGCATGCCAGTGTCTCGTCGGCGAAGGTGCCCTCTAGCACTGTTCTTCTTTCTACTAACTACGTTAATACCCTATTCTAAAAAGCTATCAAAGCCTTGCTCCGGATTCTCCTTATAAATATACCAGTTCCGTTTGATGAAAGCTTTTAACTCAGCGAAGAATTCTTTAATTAGATTAAAATCGGGTGAGTATAGTGGCAGATATACCAGCTTTATACCAGCACCATGACACATCTGCTCGATCCGCTCTGTGTGATAGAGGGATATATTATCTATAACAAGAACCGACTTCGGCTCTGGCTATCTACTACACAAAGGAAGGAGCTGCACTATGAAATCCTTGAAGACGGTGCTGTCTGTGGATCCCTGGAAGACACGAGCGAGGATAACGCCGTCCTGTGTATATGCGGGTAATATCTGATATCGCTGCTCACGTTAGAATTGGGCAATTTGAATCGGGGTCACACTAAGGGGAGACCATCCCATCCGTCTATATCCACTCCGTTTGTCACAGCCAGATTCATACACGAAAACATAGTGATACGAGTGGAAGCCCGAATCCCACGAGTTATGCATGTACAAGTCTCGCAGATCAGCATTTCGTCCCTTTGCTATACGGCGAATTGTTTTTTTGGTCCAACCGCGGGATTTCAGCGCTCTCCCTATGCTGGAAACTGTTACGTGCGTGTCGAACTCGTCCAGCACAAAGAGCACCATCTCATCCCGGTACAGACCAGGCTTCTCTAGCAAGTACTTACACAGAGCGTCTAACATCGGAGGTGTAATGCTTCGGGGCCGTCCGACACCATTCGAAGGGGCTTTAGTGGAGCCAAAATGACAAAGGTTTGACTATATCGCAAACACGGAACGCTCACTACAACCTACGACTTCAGCTATTTCAGTAGGAGGATGGTTACTAAGGATCATGTCGCGAATCTGCGCATGCTGCGACTCTGCAAGGTTCTGTTGTGATTCGGGTCGTAGACCCGTTTCAGGGTACGCTTTGGCCTGGTGCCACGCCCATAATTATAGGCTCTGGAAGCCCTTCCTGTATAGTAGTCATCTTCTCCTTAATGGAATACACTCGTTTTTGACTCGAAGAACTTGGATTTTCAACACGCACAGATTTCATTAGCGATCATAGGATCTTCGATAGCTGTTTATGGGCTCCGCCCTATCTTGGGCGTAAATGAACATCATCATCATCAACAATCATAAAGATGACATTCCGTGTGAACAGCTACGCAATATATACAGTACTGTGTTGTAAATGAGTTGTTAATTGTTTGTAACGACGCCTAATCTATATGAGTATGATTGGCGAGCCGCCGTGAGGCGCATCACGCGGTGCTACAGTCTTCAGCCTAACATATTAGCTTCCGTCTAGGATAAGACTAGCGACTGTATTCTTTATACCAACCAAGTGCCTGGTGTTTCCCGGTGTTATTCATGACCGATGGCGCCATTTCAATTGCGGCGACTGAATACGTTTCGACGTGACGGCAAAAATAATGTACTGATCATCCTCCATTCCCCGTCGCCGTTAGGCTGAAACTTGTAGCAGGCTGGCAACCCTTTGAAGACGGGAGAGTCTCTTGAGGCATGCCCTCAGGGTCTTGAAATTGTGGCAGAGGGAGATAATGCGGTCGTCGAGTAAGTTGGTTCGGCTTGATGCACTACTTTGCTCTGACTACTTCAGTATTGTTGCAGTACATGGCTTGAACGGACACCGAGATAAGACTTGGACGGCCCCGAACGGCAAACACTGGCCCCGCGATCTCCTTCCGAGCGATATCCCTAGCGCACGGGTCTTCTGCTGGGGATACAACGCGAATACTCACGGCGATCGCGTTAGCTGCCAATACCTTTATAACCATGCGCAGACACTCGTGTCGGATTTATGTTTGGAGAGGAGTCTCACAAATGTAGGATCCGGAACAGAAGGAACACCTGGATGGCGAATGTTAACTCCAGCAGACGACGATGCGGCCGATTATCTTCGTTGCACATAGTCTCGGAGGCATTATCGTCAAGAGCGTCAGCATCACTGCTATGTCTCGTATTCGCAGCTCACCATAGCAGGCCCTTATCCACTCAGACGCAGCCCGAAAGGGGGCGCTAGAAGAACACCGGTCGATCAAGACATCAACGTATGGAATCATATTCATAGGCACACCACATCAAGGCGGTAGCGGAGTGCAGCTCGGAAAGCTGCTGGTCAATGTGGCGTCAGTGTTTGTGACAGCGGATAATCGATTGATAAAGCACCTAGAGCGAGACTCGGAATGGCTTCAGCAGCAGCTTGGCCAGTACGGGCCGATTAGCGGAGAGTTTGTAACGAAGTTTGCGTATGAGGAGTACGAGACTCCAACAGTGTTGGGGCATTCGATCATGGTATGTCCTCTCGTCATGATTAGAGTCTCAACTACTACTAATAGCGCAGGTGGTGCCACGGGCATCGGCGGTCGTACCCGGCTCGGCTGACGCAGAGCCGATTGTCATCCATGCGGACCACATCAACATGGTCAAGTTTGCATCGGAGGGGGATAATGGATACAAGACAATGTCGGGACATTTACGGATCATGGCTCAAAGTGCAAGCGATGTTATTACTTCACGATGGGAAGAAGAGAGTAGAGTTAGTACGGGTAGGTGGAACCAATGTATAAAAATTCAATGGCTGTAAGAATAACGCTTTAACGTGTAGCTCGAATCAACTCCAAAGAAAGCTTCTCGATTTGTTTTAGTTTAACCGAGGTTTCTGAGACCGAACGCTTTGTTGCGAGACAAGAGGAGCTGGCGGAAATACACGAGGCTCTTGGCGGTGATGGCGGTCGTCGTATAGTGGTTCTCCACGGTCTAGGTGGGATCGGCAAGACTCAGCTCGCAGTTGCGTACGCCAAACTCCATAGAGCCGACTACTCGGCCATATTTTGGCTGAATATCAAGGATGAAGACTCATTGAAATACAGTTTTACAAAGATTGCAAAGCGAATCTTTCAGGAGTCCCTATCGCCCAGTCGACCCAGTATAGTTACTGAAGACAGTAATCTGGACGAAGTGGTGGACGTTGTCAAAAGATGGCTGGATCATCCCAAGAATAGCCAGTGGCTGATGGTGTTCGACAACTATGATAACCCGAAGATCTCAGGGAATACGGATCATACTGCAATCGACGTTCGCCGATTTCTCCCTGAAGCATATCACGGCTCGATTATCATCACAACAAGATCGTCAAGAGTCAATGCTGGCCATCGCATACGAGTCGGCAAGCTGAAAGACTTGTGTGACAGCCTCCAGATTCTATCTGATACGTCACATCGTGACGGTGTCATGGATGGTAAGTCATTTCTAACGCTTACATATGCAGAGTTGATTCCTTTACAGATCTTTTCGCTGCGGAGCTTGCCAAAGAGCTAGATGGACTCCCGTTAGCCCTGGCCACAGCCGGCGCTTATCTTGACCAGGTAGCGACAAGCTTTACGGACTACCTGCGTCTATACAAAGAGACAAGTCCCGAAGTGAGCTCGTACGAAGACCGCGCGCTATATTCCGCATGGCAGCTGTCGTTCGATCATATTGAGCAGCAGAGCGAGCTTTCTGCACAGCTTCTTAAGCTATGGGCATACTTTGATAACCAAGATCTATGGTTTGAACTTATACGAGAAGGGAGGTCGGATGGGCCAGAGTGGCTCTCTCATTTAACTGAAGATGAGCTCAGCTTTAGCCAGGCGGTGAGAATACTATGCGATCATGGACTAGTGGAAGTGGACAAGGGCTCGGAAGCGAGCGGCATTGAATCGAGGGGCTACGGCATGCACAGCTGTGTACACTCATGGACGGTCCATATGCTCAATAAAGAGTGGGACGCCGGAATGGCCAGTGTTGCAATAGAGTGTGTAGCATCGCACGTACCAGACAACAGCGCCCACAACTCGTGGGTTACTCAACAGCGGCTGATTCGGCATGCGGCTAGATGTTGGTCTTTTGTAGCCTTTGGTATGGTCGACGAAGACGGCAGACAATGGATTTTAGATTCCCTCGGTAATCTGTATTCAGACCTGGGAAGGCTTAACGAGGCCAAGAAGATGTACAAGCGGGCGCTACAAGGCAACGAGAAGGCGCTTGGTCCAGACCATATATCAACACTCCAGACGGTCAATAACTTAGGCACCCTCTATAGCCGTTTAGGAAGGCTTGATGAGGCCGAGAAGATGTACAAGCGGGCGCTACRAGGCAAGGAGAAGGCGCTTGGTCCAGACCATATATCAACACTCCAGACGGTTAATAACTTAGGTATCCTCTACGCGGACCTAGGAAGGCTTGACGAAGCMGAGAAGATGTACMAGCGGGCGCTACAAGGCAACGAGAAGGCGCTTGGTCCAGACCATATATCAACACTCAAGACGGCTAATAGCTTAGGGGTCCTCTACGCGAACCTAGGAATGCTTGACGAGGCCGAGAAAATGTATCGGCGGGCACTACAAGGCTACGAGAAGGCGCTTGGTCCAGACCATACATCAACACTCCGGACGGTCAACAACTTAGGCCTCTACACGGACTTACGAAGGCTTGACGAGGCCGAGAAGATATACTAGCGAGTGCTGTAAGGCTACGGGAAGGCGCTCGGCCCCGAACTAGTAAAGACCTATATTCCGGCCCTAAATATAATTCAAAACATTATAATTTTATATAAGCAGCGAGGCAGAGTTGGTGAAGCGGAAGAGGCATATTCCCGTGCTCTTCTTAGTTTTGGTACGGTTTTCGGACATTCGAGCAAACAGTATCAGAATATTGCTAAAGCTTTAGAAGCATTGCGTATCGATAACGGACACTAATTACCACGTTATATAGTACAGTACTATGTTACTATTAAGTTGAGAGTGTCATCTTGATAAACTAACTTGCTGACGAAATCTATACCTAGCGTCAATGTTCGCCGATGTCATCGCCAATCCTAAGGCATTAGCCTATCTATCATATGTTGAGGTATCGCAAGGGGTAAAAATAGCTAGCCATAATAGTACCAGTATTAATAAATGTGGGGCTAAAATAAAACCATAGAGTATTTAGGACTAAAGCTGATTTCGAACGCGACTATATGAAAACCATATTAAGCAAGACTGGGCAAAGACAATTGTTTAAATACTAATCAAAATCTAATCTAGAATTGGTGCTTGAGTCCATGAATTCACGTCCTGTTTCATGGGGAAGTGCATTTTTCGGCCTTGTCCTATTAGCCCTCAACTCTATGGCACAACCATCTACGTGGGATGATAAGGCTTTTCCTCAGTCGAGTCTTCTATTCCCGGCTCGAAGCTCGCCGATCGTATGCCTTTTCGACACGATGGAGGTACTGGTCGAAATACTTTACCATTTATATAAAGGAAGAAAAGTTGGAGATGCGGCGTTGAGTGTCAATTGGGAGCCGAGCACGGTGTCGACTCGGGAGTCAAATTGTCGAGCTCGAGGAGATCCCAAGCGAGAAGCATCCAAAGACGTTTGCAATCCTATTCGTTGTCACAACGCTACAGGCTCTGAAACTCTAGGGCGTACATGGACTGTTGTGGACAAAGATCTGGACAGTATTGTCTCTTTTGACATATGTTGTTCTCGCCAGCGTCGGATATCTCGCGCCTTCAGATTGGAGAGACTATCCTCCCCCTTTTCAGAGCGCCCCAAACAAGCGTTTTGTGACTATAAGAAGAGCTTCGACTTTTTCGGCGCTAATATTACACCTATTTGTTTATATGTGGGCGATTCACAGACTCATAGGCGTCAATCTTGATAGCCCCACCGGCGCCAGTTTTAGTACTTTTAGGGGGTTTTACACCACTGTAAAAGTCAGTGTGACGTATATGCTTTCTATGGTTTGCTGGATTACTTTGATCGTTGCTAGTGCTGTGATCATTTTTAGAGGTTTCGACTATGTCCGAGGGCGGCAGCGGTCAAGACGACCATCGGTGCTTCTTTGGCGGATGAATGAAGGGAAATATCTGCAAACATACTTATAGCATCAGAACTTGTGATTCTACCCGGGACAACATACTTTCTTTCATTTCATATTATCTCGTAACGTTAACAACTCACAATCTCACACCAAATTAAATCGAATGAAACTTGGTACCCACAACAACCACCATCTTCAAAACAATCTACAGGATAATCATAGTCTCCTGCAGGCAACTTCAAGTTCTGCAAAAGATCGTGCAGTTGAAGTATGCAGAGAGAAATAGGGTTATAAGGAAGCTGGTATTGGGACAAAGGGAATTAGAGAAGGGTCTTAGTTGAGAAGGAGATATGGTCAGCGGAGTTTTGTCGAATTTGTGAGTCTTTTTCTGTTCGTATGCCTACAATTAAGTCTAAGTTGTTCAAAACCTCCAAATTACCAAATACGGTATGTACGATGTAACGGACTGATCCGTAAGCCGAAGACTCAACTAGACAGGGGAAAGACCATGCGTTGTCCAAATGAGGAAAGCGCTTCATCGTGGCACAGCACTTTGTATACGTAACAGCAAGATGAGTAATGAAAACTTTTGCGTGTTCTTGAAAATTTTCGCCGTTCTGCGTTCAGTTACTTCAGTATACTAGAGATAAAAATACATAGTTGTTCCAATCGGAAGTGACGCCACGCGTTCCTTCATCAGGCACTCTGTAGCTTAGCACTTTTCTTTACGAGAGCGAAACCGAAGCCGAGCCATTTCTGGGATTGTCGGGAAAGAAAATTGTTCGAATATTTGGGTGAGCAAGCCACTGCATTGCTCCATCGTCATTCTCAGGTTATATGGGACAACCGATTCGGCTGGAAGTAATTTCCGGTGATTATCAAAAACAGCAACCTACAACGCATAGGAAGCCTTATAAAGAGTTTGATAGTTCCGTCACAAAAAGGTAGCATACAGGCTTCAAATGAGTTTTGGCTAGGACGAGGCTTTATTTTTGTTAATCATGTTTGGGTTCCAAGTACAAATTTGGGCTCTACTTCTCAGTGTGGCAGTATATCCAGTCAGATCATTCTCTTCAGGTATTCACGGAAATACTTTCGAGAAAAGAGATACCGTATACCTGCCGAATACGGGATTAGGCTCCCCATCGCCGCCCTATACGACCGCACAAAATGCTACCGTATTTGCTTTGGTGGTAAGTTTTTAGAAATGATCACAATTATCACATTCTTTGTCTTTAACCCGAAATATTATAGTACGGGAGTCCGCTGCCGGATGTCGTGAACGTATCTATCCCCATTCTTTCGGTCATGGGCACTAATAATTTCTTCCACACGAATACTACTGCAAACGCAGCTTCGGCAGAGATTGTTCGTCCAAATGTGGATACCGTTTACTCGGGATTGATTGTCGATCTCTCTCACGAGGATGTTTCAGTCACTGTTCCACTAATCACGGATGGGAGATTTTACGTTGTTCCTTTTTATGATATGTGAGTTTAGAAATGAGAATGTTAATCGGGTCCAACTGACAGGTTTTTCAGATATGGTAACGATTTTGCCAACGTCGGGAGCATTACAGCCAGCAAACCAGGAAAATATCTGATGAGAAGAGCTCAAGACGCAAACGTCCAGCCTGGGCTGCAACTCACAAATATTCCAGCCGGGTACCAGGGGGTAATAAATTTCCCGACTACGTATGGCTTTATCATCCTTCGAATTCTTCTTCGCAATCGTGGTAGCGATATTGAAACTGTTCGCGCATATCAAACAAGCTTCAACACTTCACTTGTCAAAAGATCTTATACTTGTTCACCGCAGGCACCACAACTCAGCTTGGAATTGCTCACTTCCAACCTCACCGGCTCACCTCCCGAGAGACTCCTCCAACTCACTGCCCGTCTAGCCCCCTTCAACCAACCCGAAATAACCTCCGCCATCAAGAACATAACAAGAATTCTTGAGCTCGCTGGCCTAAAAGATGGCATATACACCCAACCCGCAAATACCAACCTCTCCAACGCCGCCGCAATCGCACAACTCACCATCCTAGCCGATCTCAACAAGCCGGGCCGAAAAGTGGATTTTGGAAACGGTTGGAACGCATTCACGCCAGAAGTCAGCGGCAACTTCGGCACTGATTTCGCAGTCTGCGCCTATATTGCTGCCACGGGCATCGCTCAACTCACCAACCAGCAAACCATTTACCCCACCTTCGTCAGCGAGAGTAGTAATAACGGTAACGCCTCTAACATCGGATTTCTGTCTATTGCCTCCAATGAGGCAATTATCTTCACTTTTTCGAGGAAGCCACCTGTGACAGGATTCTGGAGCTTGACGGCTTATGGGAGTGATTATTATCTGGTACCTAATGTGGAAGGTGTTTATTCCCTTGGCGATAGGAGTAATATTACATTTCCGGATGGAATACCAGTGTATGGACCGAATGGGACCCAGACTGCTCAAGATGGAGTGTTCCAAATCTTGGTTTAGCCTGCCAATGTGACGCCTCCGAGTAATTGGACGAAGAAGTGAGTTTATGCTGCTTGCGATGTGAGAATTTGTGCTAATGGGTGTAGTTGGCTTCCGGCTCCTAGTGGTGGGGGAGAATTCTTGGTTAATCGTAAGTGACTCTTTTCTGTTTTCAAACTGTTTCTTTGAGACTGATCGGCGTGTTTTGTTGTAGTTCGTTGGTATGGTCCAACACCCGCTTTCACAAATGGATCGTATGTCTATCCTGTTGTAACCACCCAATCCGCAATCACATCTACCTGAGTGGGCTAGGATGGAACCCGATGATCTTCGAAGAGTGTTTGAGGCTTAAATTATGATTGGTTGGATAAGTGTGTGCCTAGCAAGGAAAGAAAGGAACAAGGGGCGCTAAAATAAAACCATGATTCAAACATGTGAAAGTTAATTAGCCTCCTTAGGCACAATAAGCGCACATATGGAAAAGTTCCAAACAAAACGCACGTGGTAAATCAGATACACTGTATCCATCTCCCATCGAGAAATTTCAAGATCTTATGCCCAGGTTGAAAATTTGAAGATGGTCTTCAACATTCGAGCTTCGAGGCGCTAAGCGGGGGACTGGGCTCGAGAATAGAGGGGCTTGGTTGAACCTGATTTCCGACCAGCACGCATCGCGCATGGAAGTCAAATGCTACACTCACGCTCTGTGAAGCAATATACCAACCAAATCCTCGACACGTCTGTCTTTCAAAGTATTGCACAATTACAATCAGCGACAGACTAAGTCTTTCTAATATCTCCTATCTTGCCTTGCGCATTCGACAGGACAACCACTCTCTTGTATTCCAAGAGCTGAAACGAGTTGAATATTGCTTCTTGGCTATTCTATGACTCTTGGGGTCGCCCTTGTCTATATTCCCACCTGAATGGGTGTTTTCCAGCGGCCAAGAACAACTCCGCAAATTTTCAGCTGGAAATGCCATACTAACAAGACCGTAGGGCTGCGCTCATTCCTTTTTCTGTTTCTTTAGAGTCATGTCTTTCACACTATGCACGATGGCCATTTCGTGTTTACATCTGATCCCTTTTCGACGTAATCATCTCCGCTGCAGAAGCATACGATACTGTTTGCCCTATCATAATATTTTCCTGAGAGCAGGAAATTGAAATTCTGCGCAATATGCTCTCCCCGAATCTTTGTTCCAGCCGTCTTGCTCTTAGAGGAACACCGCAGCTTCATTTCCTTTCTACGCTGGCCCTTCTCTTCTCCATCCTCTCTTTATCAAACGCCTAAGCCAACGCCACAACCTCAACTCCATGACTTCCGACATACCCGCCACCAAAGATCTCAGCGACATCCGCGCATCCGTCCACTGCTATGCGCTCCCATACGGCGCCACCGGCTGTGCATCACAAATCCTCACTTATTACTGCCTCATGGCGAATGCTCTCGGTCGCAAGCCATTGATGCCTTGGAAATTCCAGCAATACAACTATTTCAACATCGTCATTGGAATTGGGCAGCTCGTCGGCTCATGTTACACATCTGGCTTGACCGTTTCCCGCTGCAAAGGCAGCAAGGAGATGCAGTTGCTCGGTATTTGGATGACCCCCACTAGCATTGCAGCCGGCATCGCTTCAACGCTGAGCCACGGTCGTTGGATAGGGACAACGCGGAAAACTCTGCCGGCAGAGTCTTCGCACGATCTCATCATCGGAGTGTCGCCTGATCATCAAGCTGCTGAGAATTTCCAATTAAAGCCATTTCAAGGGCAGGGCTATGCGTCGGTCCCGCCATCCGCGATGAATTACCAATAAGCAGTATATCATGAGAGGGAGAAGTCGCCGGACGGAAGACATCGTACGCAAAAAATCAAGGGGCACAAGCGCCATTTCTTCCAACTAGGCTCAGGCGCTCACGAGAACAATGGATGGGGTGTTTGGATATCCTGGGGGTTGGTCGGTGCCGTCTGGCTCACAGGATGCGGCATGGGCGCTTACGGCTCCGTCCTGATTGCTTTGAAGGTATTCCTAGTCGCTGACAAAGTATGGAAAGTCACTGTTGGAATTTTGCCTTCTCAGTTGTCGTAATTATTTTCTGGGTGTTGTCCTTCCTTATTGCGTCGAAGTGGAAGGAGTTTAAAGAAAGTGCCTCGTTTTTTGTAGTTGCTCTTAAAGTTGGTCTCTTGTTTCTTGTCACCAAGCTACAACGCCCCAAATATATTTGGCGGCTCACTCCGTGAAATCACATCACACACTTGAAAGCCATTAAATAATTACCAATTTCAAAAGAAGAAATAGAAGAAATAAATTATGCTGTACTTTTCACAAGAATTTCTGAAAGTTAAATGGTGTTTCTTCTTTGAAGTGTTCTGGGTGACTTTGCGACATCCACTGCCCGACGGTGAGTGCAAAGCGCACTATTTTACAGGAGCTACTCGCTAAGGTTTAGCATGTCACTTGCTGGAAATACAAACATCCTAACAATCAAGGGAGAGGAACATCGTATTTCAAAGACAAGTAATTGCTTTTCTATTTACAAAATAGACAACTAGTGAATACCAGTTCAACCGGCTAGAAACGAACTCCTCTATAACACTCCCATAAAGTACAACTTGCGTTTATTTACATATGGGGGTTTCCATTGCAAGAGGAACCCTCCTGGCAGTACCAACTTTGGATGGCATCTTTGTTATTGCCAGATAAAACTTCATTCCCCGATGTCGAAAGTAACGATGCCGTGCACTGTTCATCACTGTAGAAGGTACAACAAACTCCTGTCACCTTAACCTGTATACCCACCTTCAGAAGAGGCGCGGTAGACTGACACTTATTCGGCAACCAGCGGTCTGGCCAAAAGTAGTTATCGGCATGAGTGATCCACATGAAATTCTTGTCATTGTCAGCTCCGGTGGTACCTCCCCATATCGTAACAGAGGGCGTGGTGATCTCAGCCGTGGGGTCGGAAGGCGGTGCCACTTGAACGGGAAAACCTTCAGGAGGTACCTCGGATCCGACATGGAGAACGCTGTTGGCTACGGAAGTTCCTATCGCTAGGAGGCAGTCTTTATACGCTTTATTTGAGCGGATCTTTTGAATTAATGTTGTCTTTTCGGCTGCATTGGTGGCGTCGGAGGCTGCCTTGCCCGTTTCGTCCTTGGGTGCCTTTTTGAAAGCGTTGATGATGCCTTCGAAAAGAGCGACTCCGGGGTTGCCACTGCCGGCCATTGAGCTGTCAACTACGACCACTGCGTGAGGCATGGGAGGCTGGACGTTGGAATTTGTGAGGTTACCTAGGGATTTGGGTCAGTAACCAGGAAATTTTGATGAGGTTCTCCCAAAGAAAATGAGGGAAAGGACAAATTTGGAAAGACTCTTACCCTCCACATAATTGACATCAACCGGCCAGTTATCCGCAACAGAAGTAATATCATCCATATTTGGAGGCTGGTCAAGAAGTCCACTCGAGCCCACAAACGCAAGACAAAGCTTATTCCGAGCAGTCATTTTCTCCTGCTGGTCAGCTTTTGCCTTCTCCGCCGCTGCCTTTTCATCTTCCGACTTTTGATCGTTGGCGGCCTGGTCCGCAGCAGCCTTCTTCCTGGTTTTACGGCATTGAAAGGCAGCAACGGCATTGTTCGTCGAATTTGCCATCACATCGGTGTAATAATCAGTAGCATCACATTTTGGCTTCTTAAGGTCTTTGGGATCGAGGAGACAAGGTCTAGTCGTGCCGGAAATGACCATTGTCCCTGGGATTTCTCCTTGCGGGCACTGGGTATCGGGAATACAGACTGGGTTTGGAGTTGTTGCATTCTGTCCTCCCTCAGCTGGATCGAGGATCTGGCCTTGGGGACATTCTCCACGAGCATCTGCATCAGCGGTCGATGATGGAATGCTAGATGTTGCTGCGCTCGACGATGTTGGGCTCGAAGTTCTGTTCGAAGAAATGGTGGTGGCGCTTTTATGTGGGTGATGAAGAAGCTGACTTGATTTTTGCTCTAAGGGCGTAGCTGTCTCTGAAGCAGCCTGCGTGGTAGAAGCAGCAGCAGACGGTACGGGGCTTGAGGTGGGACTTGAACTCGACGGAGCGTACAAGCTAAGTCCAGAAGCAGGGATATCTTGGATGGGAATATGTCTCTTCAAAAGTTTCCCTATGACCTCGTTAAATCTAGTTTCCACATTGATCGGTAGAAGGCTCTTACCCTCGGACTCAATCCCGCGTCGTTGCACAATCTCATTTTGTATTTGCGGCGCTGCGAAAATTTGAGCAGAAAAAAGAAAAGCAATGAAAGCGTGAACATAAATTGGAGAACCCGCAACCATAATGAACGTGATGCCTACAAGGCAATGATAGAAAGAAAAAAACTGAATGAATGTAAAAAAAAAAACAGAAATGAAAGGACCTACCACAATCTGCATTATTAAATCGATGCAGCAGGATTCACGATGTAAATAGATGTCGTTGAATCTGAAATAAGTATTAAATTTGAAGGATTCGGTGGGATTTATCCAAGTTATAGTTGAGGCTTACGCCGTCCCACAGCGAGATACGAGCCGTTTTGGGTAACTTGGGTTGTTGGGTCGGGGTTCTTGCGCCACGCAAACCCAGGAAATTCCGAGTTCAGGATCACTTTTCCCATGACAATCGAAAATGCGCAATTGCTGCCAAGCAAGAGGAACAAGATGAGGTTAAAATGGGAAGATGGGCTACGAGGGATAAAATGTCCCGTTGATGGTCCATTGGATTGTGTTTAAGTTTTCGCATGATCTTGCGCGAAATTGAGAAAAGGAAGGCCAAAGGCCAAAGGCACAGCCGCCACCACCCCCTCGCTGAGCGGCACCAATAATCACCCCCAACGGTAGCCCCTTCCTATGATGCCTTCATATTTGGCTTTTGAGTAGAAGTGATTTAACGGTCGGGATAAAGAATAAAGATATTGTTGACCAATGTCAGTGCTTTTCCGAACTCTCTTTTTCTCGAGACTGCAGTGAAGACAGTGAAGAGCAGAGTAAGACCCACGACGCTCTTTCTTCATCTCTTTAGGCCTAGACTACATACCGTCGTTACCAATAAAAGCCTTTATACTTGGAATAAAAAAGGGGAAAATGAAATTTCTTTGTCCCTTTGATTGAGTTAAACTGGCGATGCTTTGGGGTTTGTTGTTGCGAAGAATGTTTCATTCGTGCGATTTCTTTGTGCCTTGATGGAAAGACTTTTTCGCGAATGTTTCAATTCAATTGAAGGGCCTTCAAAAAATTGTCTTTTATTTTACCATCAGGTATCTTACTGGAATCGAGTAAGAATTGGTGTGAAATCCCCAGGCACACTCTCAAAATGGCCCCAAAATTAGATAAAGGCAAAGGCAAGGCCACATCAAATCAACAATCCAAGGAAGGAGAACATATTGCCGAAACGGTCCACAACGGAACAAGAGCCATGTTGACCTATGGAGATGTCACAATCTATCCAGCAGATGCAGTGGTCAATGCTGCAAATGCTCAACTGCGAGGTAGTAGCGGCGTCAATGGAGCAATTCAGCAGGCTGCAGGGCCTGGTCTACTAGAAGAGTAAGACCAATTTCATCTATCTCCTCTATTCTAGATTCAAAACTAACAATTCTATCTCAGACTCACCGAGTGGTACCCCGATGGCGGCATAGTCGGCAGCGCCTACCCAACAGGAGCTCACAACCTCCCAAACGCCCGATGGATAATTCATGCCGTAGCCCCCGATTACAGAAAGAGCAAAACAAATTCCCAGAAATCGACTGCAGAAGCACAACTTAGCAATGCCTATAGTAGCAGCCTCGACAACGCTGTTAACATGGGTGCGAGGTCTATTGCGTTCCCTACCCTCGGAACTGGAATTTTCAAGTTTCCAGGATGTCAGGCCGCGATTTTGGCGATGGGTGCCGTGAAGGAGTTTATCAGGCAAGGTGGAAGAGGTGCGGGACAGTTGGACACTATTACTTTTGTGATTTGGGAGGGAAGTGGGGATGAGCAGCATTATGTGAATAATTTTGAGTAAGTATTTCCCTGCAGTTCCTTGGTTTGAAGATCGGAAGAGAGGAAAAGAAGTACAGTATTATGAAATATGGAATGACAATGCTTCATAACAGGGACACATTTAAGGAGGGATGTGACGAAGGAAACTTTCCACCTTCTAGCGCCCCTGCTACTAAGGGCAAGAAAACAACCTCCAAGGCTACTCCCTCCAAGGCTGCTACCTCCAAGGATACAGCCCCCAAGGGCGCCAAGCGCGGAGGTAGTCACGAAGGGCCTTCGGCCGGTGGCAAACAACCCAAAACGACAATTTCGAAAAAGTGTCCCCAGCAACCTACAACTCGAAAACAGAAGAAGAGTCAAGGCAGTAAAACTAAGGGGAAAAGACCGGCAGAGGACCAAGGAGATTCAGGAAGTGAAGGAGAAGTGACAAAGAAGCCAAAAAGAACACATAAAAAGAGAAAAGAAAGAGCTGCCGAGGAAGAAGATCCAGGAAGCGAAGGATCAGTCTTATCTGCCAGTGGCGATCAAGGTAGCGATGGACCCCCCGGCGATGGCAATGGTGGCGGTAATAAGGAGTCTGAGCACTTGGTCGACGCTGTCCAGGATGGAGAAGATGAAGAAGAAGTCACTATCGTAGTTGATGGTGAGGCTACCACATCTACCAAGAAACCTCCAAATGTTACTACCAAAAGTTCTAAAACTAAAGGTAAGCAACTCCCATTCTTAACTCCAGTTCTCCCACTTACGCCTCTCCCTGATCTATTTTATTTTCCCTCGAATACCGGATGGCGTCAAAACTGATTTGAAGTCAGGTACTGGAATGCCTACACCTCCTCCTAGCTCTAGCCCACCCCCTCCTGCTCCCAGTAGTTCCTCATCGAGCAATGCTTCTTCATCACCTGAGCCTTCAAAATCACATGGGTCCTCGGCTAGGGGTCTTCAGCCCCGGCCGACTCTTCTTTGTCAAGCGGATCTTCTTTCTCGAATGGCTCTTCTTTGCCGACCGATTCTTCCTCTTCGACTGACTCTTTCATAACAGGAACCTCTGAAAATGATTCCGGCTCCAGCTCCAGCTCCAGCTCCAGTTCAAGTTCCAGCTCCGAGTCTGGATCCGACGCACCATCGAAACCATCCGCAGAACCTGAAAAGATTCAATGCACGGCTATTAAACCTAATGGTGGGCGCTGCAAGAATAAAAATTTCCAGAGAGCTCCTGGGACACGTTGCCATCTTCATAGAAATAATCCAAATCTTCGGGATGTAGACATCCGGTGGTGAAGAAGGATCTGAAACTTCTGATTCTGAGCAGGAGCCAGAGCAAGACCCGCCAGAAAATGAGTCCAATGAGGAACCGGATGACGATCAAGAAGATGACGATCAAGGCGACGATGATCAGGATGATGATGTTGAAGAGGAAGACGTTGAAGAAGAAGAAGAGATCCCAGGCAGCGATAACCCTCCAGCCGCTTCATTCTACAATGAAAATAATCTCGACGTTCCTCTAAATGAGGTTCCAGCGCTACAAGGGAATGTAGGACATAGCCATGGAGACCTGCTTCAGATGCGGGTTCTGATCATGACGAGCCAGATGACGACAGGAAAATCCAATGTGAGGGCATCAACAAGAACGGCAAGCACTGCGCGATGAGGGTATTTTCATTTAAGGATGGGAAATACTGTTCAAGGCACAAGGAGCAAGCTCTGCCTGAGGATGAAGATGATGACGCTCCACCGCCACCTGGGGTAATTGGTGTCATGAAGTGGTAGGATTTCTTTGGTGATTCTTAGTTGAGGCAGTGGTTAAGATTTTATGGGGCAATGTTCAATGCTTTATATATGATGGTTGCTGGTTGAATTTTATAGGATAGAAGAAAGAGTTTGGAATTTTGTGGGCTTTCTCTGACTAGTGTTTGAATTTGGCTTTTGTAATTTTCATGTTCATGATGTGATGTGATTCAAGAGCCTGTCAACCGCGCAACCCTGATTCGTTCCTTGTAAACCTGATTCTGCAGACGAATGACGAGCTATGCCGATCAGAAATGTATTGGCTGCATTCATGTAGTAGTACCCCTGAATTCAAGGGTCTCGGTTAACAGAGTAAGCCAGCCCCACTCCCGAAATGCTGGTTGCTGGTAATAGGTACGCAGCAAAACCCCATTTGTAGCTAGCGCCATGCAATTAGGGAACGACTTCGGGAGCTTATCAGGCGACCTCACATCTTGTAATCAATGATCACCTGCTTTCTCATCTACAAGTCTACAACCAAACTCAGAAGAGGGGAAGTCCTCCGCCCAAATTGTTCGTCTTATACTCTATTGGCACTTCTCATAATGCCTCTTTGTGATCTATGCAAGTCAGTCCCGTTCAGCGACCTTCCCCCCTTTTCCTCCGAGTGGCGAGGTGGCTTGCCAAACGAAAAATACGTCTATCCCTAGCGCTGGCCCCGCGACAAACCTCGAGACAGCCCAGAAAACGTAACACTCGGTTATCCCCACCATCCAGACTTGGAAAGTCTCCGCAAAGCAGCTGCAGCATGCGATCTCTGTGCTTTAATTCTTGATCAAGTAGAATTGGTAATCGAAGAGTACAAAGATCGTGTTGAGAATGGGAAGTATTTTCTGAGGTTAAACGATAATGAGTTGCCGGCGTTTGATCTCTGGTTGACGAAAAGGGAGACCGAGGGCACGGAGGGATTTTGGGTTTTGACGAGTGGTGCAGATCGGATTCGTGGTGATGGGTCCGCGATTTATCTTGCTGCCGCTATTGGATTTTGTGCGGATGCCGGTACGTATCATTTTGAATTTGCACTCTTTTATGTGAGAAAGGTGGCTGACTTGTGACAGACGATCCTCTTGCCTCGACTCTGCCAGGGCGGCCGGTACTTGAGCATACAGACGAGAAAACCATGCTGCAGAGAGTAGTGAAATGGTTGAAGCAATGTGATGGGCATCCACATTGCGATCCTGGAATTCAAACAATGCCAACATTTCTTCTTGATCTAGGTGCACTCGACGGCAAATATGTTCCTACATCCGTCGAATTAGTCGAGTCCGAAGGCAAAGTTCAAGAAAGATACGTTGCCCTTAGTCACTGCTGGGGAAGTCCGCAGGGTTTCAGGCCAATCGTCACAACGAAATCGACTCTATCAGAGCGAAAAGCTGGGATCGACTTTGACTCGCTACCTCCGTCATTCAGAGATGCCGTGATCGTTACCAGAGCTCTAGGGGTGCGGTACCTCTGGATCGACAGTCTCTGCATTTGCCAAGATGACGAGAAAGAATGGGAGAGAGAATCCGGATACATGGGACCTGTCTACTCCCACGCCTACCTTACCATTGCAGTTACCAACGCAAAAGACTGTTTAGGAGGCTGTTTCACGCGTCGAACACCTCGGAAACAGATCACCTTCCCGCTTTCAACACCAGACGGCAAATCTGGCAATGTCACAGCCTTTACGCCTATATTACGCAAAGAAAGCATGACCCGCGAATATGTTGAAATGTACGAAGAACCGCTCTCAGACCGTGCATGGTGTTTCCAAGAACGGGTGCTGTCAAATCGGATTCTGCATTTTGCATCCGATCAGATGTATTTTGAATGCATCAACGGCTTCTGCAGCGAGGACGGCTTCAAAATCCCAAGTCGATACGACAGCATTCACCCATCTGCAACGCACTTCTCAGAAGGACGAAATCGCAAAGAAAAGGGCTCTGCACTTGGAGATTGGTACCAGTTGCTCTGGGGTTACGGAAAACGCAGTCTGACCAAAAGTTCGGATAAGCTTCCCGCGCTTTCGGGCATTGCTGAAATTTATGCGGAGAGACTGGATGACGAATATGTTGCTGGGCTGTGGAGGAAGCATTTGATTGAGGGATTAACGTGGCAGGGCTTGTTTAGCAAGGAGGTTGAAGGGTATCGGGCGCCTTCGTGGTCGTGGGCATCGATCGATGGGATTGGTGCTACCGGTATCAACAGAGAATTTAGAGCTCTTGCATCGATAGTGGAATGCCATGTCGAGTTGGAAGGAGAGAATAAGTTCGGGGCCGTGAAAGATGGCTGGCTGGTCTTGGATGCACCTTTACTTCCTCTCTCGTTCATCGAGCCGGATGATTCAAAGGAAGCAGCGGAGAATATTATAAGGTTGCGGACGCCAAATGGGGATGAAAATGGAGTGATGGGATGCTTTGATACAATCGGGAGGTGGTATAGTCAGGGAGGGGATACGGTTCAGAAGATGGATGTTTTCCTTGTTTTACTCAGTATTGAGTGTCAAGAAGGGGACAAAAGTGATCTTATGAGGGGCATTCTCGTCACTCCAGTTGGTAAGGGAAGTAAGACGATGAAGAGGATAGGGTGGACGATTGAGGACGAGCCGACTTTGGGTATTAAAGAGGCGGACTTGGTGAAGAAGAGGATCAAATTAGTATAAGGCCTGAAAAAGTAGAAAATTATATTCGCGATGGCGCGCGGCTTGCTAGTGCTTGTCTTGAAGGGTGATTTGAATGTAGTGTAGCGAGTAGAAAGTCGTACGAGGGGTACATAAGAGGCTGCAAGAGTTACGTTAATGCATAATCGCTAAATCCCACACCCTGAAGACCTCGCTTTACGTAACTTCAGTGACGACATCCCCATGAGCCTCAGGCCTGACTGCCCTGTAATTTACGATGCCTCCATGTATTTGTGCGCAACCGTCGGCTTTATATTTTTGTTGTCGCTTTTCAAGGGAGACATCATTATTTGATCCCTATATTTAAATCTCTAGTTATTAAAGCGTTTAAGTATAAAGTTTTATCTAATAGAGTGCTGTAGAGCTCCGTGTTCCTGCGCAGCCGATGCTTTAGGGCGCACGTGCCAACTGAGCCCCCTAAAAGCCCGTCCCAGTACTTCTTACATCCCTTCAAAACTCTTCCTCCCAGTGCCAGACGCGTTTCTTCATCGTCATAATTCACGATATCACTACACACCCTTCGAATGGATATGGAGTGCGATCCCCAATTTCTGTCTCCTCCGGAGCTCCATTCGGCTGTCGTCCCGAACCGCGAGCGATGCGGCTCAAGGCGATATCTATCGTAATAGGTGAGGGGTGTGACTGACACCTGGCCGTGGCTTTGGACCTCAGCCTTCCTCCCACACCTCAGCATGTTCCCGTCATGTTGGACCTCCTGACTCCGAACAGCGACCACACAATTCAATTCGATGAACTCCCTCGGTCTCTACAAGCGGTCTCAATATTTGGTTTCAACTGCGCCTCGATTGTTTCCCAATCTTGCCCCCTCCAGCCTCACGCGCCTAGGCTGGGAATGGAATTACCGTAGCTGGGCGACAATCGCAAGCAAGAGCTAAATTCCTACCTCCTCCCTTACGACCCACAAATCTGCTTCACGAAACAAATTGAATACCGGGGGGACAGCGTTGAGAACATCTTATCAAGCAGTAGATTGATCTGTTCGCAAGAGCATCAGGCGTAGAGGACCCGGGAGGGTTTACGTCGGTGGTTCCAGGCCGCAACGGTCTCGGAGACCACGATCGAAATATTCTCGACATGAACGTGCGAAGGTTCGCAAACTGGGGTAGTGGGAGAGAAAGAAAGGAATTGTGCGAAACGATACTGAACGAGCTACAGGCCTGTTTGAAGCGACCTTCGCCTCTCGAGGAGGGGCTGGAATTCATCTGCGAAACCGACGTCGAGAGGATATGGACCGAGCTACGAGTACAATCCCTTTCGAAAGGGTTGAATTGGGACCAACCGGGGCTACACCAGAAAGCGAGAAGAGATTATAAACAGATTTTGTCTATCCTGGTTTGGATACGGTGGGATCGTTGGGATGATTTCAAGACGACGTTCTTAGACCACCAAGATCGAAACGATGCGGAGCTTCCACTCGGCAGTGATATGCGATTTCTCCCTCAGGGCATGCGCCATCAGTTCTCGAGAAGCCAGTACGTCTTTATCCCGGTAATACTGGTTGAAGAAAGCCGGAGCGAAGTGACCGTGCCGGAGGAATTTGCAAGACCATACAGAATGCCTTTTGTTGAATCGGTAGAAATCGGGAACGGAGCAACTGGAGTTGTGACAAAAGAGCTCATTGCTGCTAAGCACTTTCGTTATAATCACGGCAATCTAAATGGAGAGGTATGGATCCAAGACTTATTCTTATTTCACTGTTAACCAAACTGTAGCCAATTTGGGTCGCAAGAAAACGAATCGAGAGAGGCGATACCAGCGGCCCAATTTCAAAGAATTTCTTTGCTGAACAAGGAGCTTTGACATCATTCAAACAATGTCTTGACCGGAATGACAATATTATGCTCAGCTTGACGACCTTTACCCACGATAACTATTTCAATATCATATCACCTTTAGCTGATTTAGATCTCCACAAGTTTCTCCATGGTGACTACCACGATTTTGAGGAACGGCAGCAACACTTTACACCCTTTTACCTCTTGGCAGAGCTATCTTGCCTCGCTGGTGCCCTTAACTTCTTACACCATAATCTCAGGTTAAGGGAGAAGAAGATTGCGTGTGCACACCTCGATTTCAAACCGGAAAATATTCTTGTCAAGTGGTCGACGAAATCAGATATGCCTGTGGGTCAATGGCTAGTGACTGATTTTGGCACGGCGAGAATCAAAGAGCCATCGGAAGCCTTGACCCCCGGTGACTTGGCCCCCGGCGACTTTTTGACTCACTTTTCCCTAACCAAGGCCCAACGGAACCCCGGTCCCTACCAAGCTCCGGAAGTCCAGCCTAACAAAGATAGAATTGTTGGGAGAGAGAGTGACTTATGGTCTTTCGGTTGTTTACTTGCCGCTGTTCTCGCATTTGCTATTGGGGGCGAAAAACATGTGTCCGGCCTTGCGAGATCACGATACCACGCTAGTCAGCCGAACGAAACTAAAACCGACTATTTTTACACTCATGTTGATGGAAAGGCTATTTTGAAGCCTACTCTAACAGCCTGGCTTAACGGCCTAAAAACCGACAAGCCAGATGATAAGTGGATTGACAAGACCCTCGCTCTGATTTATAAGATCCTCGTGGAACAGCCTCCCAAGCGTCTTTCGGCTTTGGCTGCCCAGGATGAGCTTGATGTCATCCGCGACGTCGAATCTCAGCACTTAAGAAAGAAATGCAGTTGGAGGAAACCCGAAGCACCAATACCTGTGGATTCTCCTGGGAATCCGGGAACGTGGAGCCACTCAAAGTTTCCCTCTATGGACCAAAGGTTACCCGTGAACCAAAATCAGTATCCGGATCAAAGACCCTATGGCTATTATGCGCCACCCGGGCAATACAACGACCCGCGTCAGAGCTACCATGGTGGACCATATATGCAGCCAGGCCGCCAAAATACCCCACAAAGCCCTGGAATTCAAGGACCGTACATGCAAGATATGCAATACAATCATGGTATTCAACAGAACCCAAACATGTACCCAGGGCACAACATGCACCAGAACTCGAGTCAAGGACAATACAGATATCTAGCACAGGATATGCAATATAATCATGACTTGCAAAACAGGCAGTCTATGATCCAACAAAGCCCATATTTTCAGGGACAATACATGGATCAACAACGAAATAGTTGGCATAGACAAAGTTTTGGGCAAGCAAACTCGCCGCCTTCTGTTCCCAATGCCACCTTCACGAACCCCATCTACAACAATCCTATCAACAATCCCAGTGCCAGCTTCATTAACCCCAACCTAAGCCCCAACAATCCTATCAGCAATGGTCAATACCCACGCACCTCCACATCTAGTTCATCTCCATCCTCCATGCCATCTCTACGACAAGATCAATCTAGAAATCCTAGTATTATTCGGTCTGACACTACGAGCTGGAACCCACTTTTACCTTCAACAACTTTTCCACCATCTCCGAATCGCTCGGACGAAAGCTCAAGTTTAGGACAGTCATCGATGATGGCAGATGTTTCATTCGTCCGACTTCAAGTGCCGGAAAAATCGACAAAGAGTGCAGTATGTACGGGCAGCACACGGGTGGCATTTTTATCGACAGCCGCGGTTCTTGTACATAATCTTGGTCTCCCAAACCAATGGGCCCCGAAGAAGGCGCCAAAATCTCCCGACCCAGCAACGAAGGGCTATCAAGCCCCGCCTATTTCGTGCCCCACTGGCTATGAATGGGATTTAATAAGTCTTTGTGCAGATTATCTTCTTGTTCGTGCGAAGAACAAGACCGTCAAGACGGACTGCAAGGTTCGTTCCGTTTCTTTATCCGGGTAGTCGAGTTTACTATTTACCAAGTGGTAGAGCTTCCCAATTACGCCAGTCACCTCAGAATATGCAGATCAAAGCTCGTTTGATTTTCAAAATTGAACCCCTTCCATTAACGTTGTGTAAAACCAGTTTTTTCGGTATCGCTGCCATGCAACGAATTTCGACCCACCAAACAAGGAGGTCTGGGTAGAGGAACCGTTTTCTGCCATTCACATGGGTGCTTCCGATTCCATAAACGGGATTGCAAATTCTGTTGTTGGAGTCAGTATAAATCGTTTGGGCGATGCTCTCTTTGCCCTCGATTCCAATCTGTGTTATTATTCATCGCGTCACGGGTAAGCTGCACCTCCATGTTCTCTCTCAATTAACTTCAAAATTGCTCACGTCTAGTAGTTTTCACACTTTAGACACTGTAGGACAAGTACGAAGAGCTTGTTTTTCCAGCGATGGCCAACTGATCTTTGCTTGGTCATTGTCCGTTTCGCTCCATGGCATGCCGGAGAACAGATGGTATATATGGGATGCAGAAACATCTCGTCCGATCATGAACGAGCCCACTCCTCGAACACCAGTAGGGACTTCTACCCGCATATGGTTCGTGCAGCTAACAAATATAGGCTGAGAGACTTGGGAGTGGCAAGAACAATCTCATATTCCCATTTTCACGATCCTTTGCGGCGTTCGAAATCCCAAACCGCTTATATATTATAGACATTGACTCTGCAAGGCGCGTAACTCAAATGAGATACGCGGTTGAAAATGTTGCGGCGGGAGTGAGTTATGAAGGTGTAGATCTGCAAACCCGATCGCAAGGCTTAATTCTCGTTCAAAACTCACCCCCTCGGATCGTCAACCTCCCACTAATTGCCGATGTCCAAAGCTCCAAAGCGTCAAAATCCCAAAAGCTGCAGGAAGGCTTTAATGAGATCACGCACGGAACAGCAGTTATTTCTGATATGACTGGCGCATTCATCATGGTGTCACATCCTAACGGCATAATTGAACGGAGGAAAGTCATGTCATGAACATTAATTCGGGTCTTGACACCCGATATTTACTTCAATCTACAATATATATACAGCTTCGTTGTCCTTGTTATACAATACCCGGCATTTGTTCCCTCGCTTCTCTCGCTTTCTTCATTTGCTGTCGATATGTTATATATTTCCAGTATCCTATTGTGAGGAGGGTGAGGGGGACTGTAGTGACGACCCATATCCAGAACTGGCGAGATATCTCGAAATTTGTTGTATTTGGGTCAAAGGCGAAGAGATTGGTTCCCAAAAGTGACTAGGTGACATAATGTAAGCCTCATGTTTGTATAGTATGTCCCTGGATTGTGAACCTGAGGAAACTTACTGAAATGAAGGATGCGGGTAGGAAAATCAATGTGACAAGTGTAACGAGTCGAACTGTAGCACTGTCATCAACTGTATCTTTAGTCAAAGTCAGCAAAAGGCCATTGGCTTCGGCTGCTATATCTTGATTCTGCAGATTCAGGCCGTCCGCTAGCTGTTTACCGTTAGCTTTATCTATTTCAGATGAGCAGTCGCAGCCAACTTACAAATTTCTTCAAGTTTTCAATGCGAGCATGTAGGACTTGAAAGCTTGCCAGATAGCTTTGCAGGCGTGATTCGGTGGCTTGGAGGCTATGGCCTGTTTTCGCGATCCTCAGTAGTTCCTCTTGCGATAACTCCGGTTCCCTGTCGAAGCTTGCAAGTCTTTTGTTCATTTCTCTAATCGAAACTATTGTTCTGGCCGAGGCCTCCAAGATTGCAGGAATTGGAATCAGTTTCCCAGCCAAGTGGCTAAGTGTTTGTAATGTCTCAAAATTGAGCTCCCGGTCTCGAAGTTCAGTTGTCATAAGTTTGTCTTCCTGTTTTAAATTAGATTGTCGTACCCCGAGATTCCCTAGTTGACATGTGGGGGAACTTACGAGCACAAGAAATTGTCGTGTTATGTCATGAAGATAGAGTCGCCAATTATCGATATATGATGAGAATACGAGAAGATGAAGTCGCATCGGATCAAATTCCATCTCATGGACTCTTAGTTCTGAGAATGTTGCTTGGTCCAATCTCTTATATGCAATTGATTCTTTGATGGGATGTAAAAGAATCCATAAGTTCTTGACATTGTCGGTCCCGAAGCCAGAGTATTGATGATATACACCAGTTTGACGTAGAGACCACGGGTCTCCATGTAAGCGCTTGTTGTTTTCCATGTACCGAAGCTGATACGATATTTCTATGAATGTGAGTTATTCAACCCTCACGAAAGAAAACCGTTCTCACGAACCGTAGTTTGAACCAACAAAGCCGTTGTATGAACCCGATTCATGCACCTCATCAGCAGAGACTTTCTTGTCTCCGAACCCGTAGACAACATCAAGGAATTCCGGGGACACTTGATATCGACTGCATATTTTAAGCAAAGCCGACTTGCTTATGTTTAAGGGTGCTAAAGAATATTGCTGAGATATTGACCTGGAAATGTTTAGGTTCTGTTATGCCAAGCTCAAAAATAATCGCACGTGATTGGGACCTACAAAATCTGCAGCTCTGGAAGTGCACTGACGCCCAAAAATTTATCCAACTCATCCTCACTTTCTATCCGTGTTTTCACCAGATTGGAACTGTCCCCTGATTCCAGTACATTTAACCTCGTCCCCGTGGAAAAGCTTACATCCTCAAGCCGATCGAGCTTTTCGAGATGTGCAGTGCTGTCAAAGGCTACGGAATCGAAATCTTTCAAATTTGTCGGATACTGACGCCATTCTTCGTCTTCGTCCGCCCTCTCCAATAGCGCTTTTTCGCTTGTTACGCTGCTGCTGCTCGACATTTTGTCACAGGTATTGATGCACTGATTGAATTCACAGATGCGGAGTCCTGGCGGTCCTCATATTCCAAGCGTCAAGGCAATTTTGCCTCACGCCGTGGCGGTGCTGCACGCACCCACATTCGGCCTCGGGGGCGGAGGTGTTGCGGCAGACGCCCAACGAGGGGACTCGAGTGCAGGGTTTCAAGCATCTCAGCCGCAAAGGTCACAGAGCCAATTCATAGGTCACATGGGACGGCTTGGTGCCGATATTGAAATTGTGTTACGCATTTGGAATAGTGGAAATTAGCAGTCGTACACCCCGCACTAAAAAGCACTGCCTGGACGCCCAACCTATGAAAACCACATATTTTTCAGACAGTTGGTCGCACGGATTTTTTGGTTGGTCCTCCTGAAATGCGGAATGTTCAGGAATGCATAATCAATCTGTCGTGTGTTAACATTTCTGGCTCAAACGGCAAGTCCCAGATGAATCTAGTTTGCGGATGACTTACTTGGTTTCTTCAGTTGTCAACTTCCTTGGAGCAAAGTATATCCATCGTTCTTGCTTGGTCTAGGGGCCAAAGTAAACATTGGTGCGTGTGACAACCACGAGGTAAAAACTTACGCTGATTTGGTAGTCACCCTCGCCAAAAAGCTCCACCAGCTTGGCTTTCAGGTCTGCCTCTGCGATGTACCCCGTTTCTCGAAGCTCGGTGGTGAACTTGAAAGCCTCGGGCTTTGCCTCAGGGTCCTCCGGGGCCTTTTTCTCGATTGTCTTGGTTCTGGTTCTCTTGAAGATGCTTGAGGTCGGCGCTGCGACCATTTTTTCAGCCGTCTTGGTTCTAGTTCTCTTGAACATGGTTGATCGATGGTGTTTTGGCAGTGATCAACCTTATGGCGAAGTTTGCCATTAGGCTTATATGTTCCTCCAGCATCTGCGGCCATGACACATTGTACAGTGAGGCTGAGGCTGTCAACCCTCGGTGAGTGCATCCAGACGCCTGGGCGGCGTTTATTCTTATCGTTTCTCAGGGTTCTTGTCGATGGCGGGGGCCAAGCCTCGTTCTGTCCCAAAGCGAAAAAGTGGCTGACCACTCAAAGTGAGAGGAAGTTTCAGGCAGTTCACTCTTTTGACTCAGACATCTACATCTCATTTGTGGGATTCTTTTTTGAGCGACACTACGAATGATGGCGTTTCCCAAAACGGTGGATTCGCACATGATACCACCACACTGCCGTGACTCGGCCTGAAGGTCGTAGCGTATGTTTACGCCTCATCGCCCTCTGACGTTTCTCAGCCTTCTACCTTCCTTCAACGACATGTTCTCACACGTCAATTCTTGAACACCTAATACCAAATGGCGGCAATTGCTCACCAAAGAGGGGGCCTGGTGTAAGTTGAACCCTCGTGCGATCCTGCATTTCGGGACTGTAAGGCTGACCAGAAGACATCTAGGCGGGGTCTCGGGGCATGGCAGATCCTGGTATGTACTTTTCGAAACGTGGACGTCCACGATGGCGCAATGTTAATGCTTATTCTTCGCGGCGAAGTTCATCACGATTGGTGGCACAATTGGAATCGGATTCGCGACGACCACCGGCGAGGTTCTGGCGATTTCGGGGCCGGGAGGTGTCCTCCTTGCCTTTGGCGTTGTAGGCATCATCTGTATTTGTGTGATGGAAGGCATCTGCGAGATGATTGTCCTGCTGCCGATATCGAATGCCATGATTGAATTTGTGCGGGCTTTTGTCGACCCGGACTTGGCTATTGTTGTGGGATTTACATATTGGTTTGTACCAGTTGTCAAACGGAGTGGACTCGGGATGGGCTAATTCTTTTCTGAAAAGGTACACATATTGTGTAAATCTTACGGCTTTGATCATCGAAAGTGTCGGATTATTCCAGTACTGGAATATTTCCTTTGATCTTCAAAATGTCTTATATGTTATTTTCTTATTCTTGATTTTTGGAATCAATTCTCGTGGAATCAAGGTCAGCTCATCTACCTTTCCTTATATGAAAGCCATGGTTGTGAGCTCACATTTCCTTTATAGGTTTTCGGTTGGATTGAGCTTTTTGGGGGCATATTCAAAGTGCTCCTCATGGCTGCTATTTTTGTCGTCATGATGTGCATCAACTATGGAAGTACGTGATCAAACACACCTCTTTTTTAGGACCTGTACTAAAAACCATAGGTATCGGGGAAGCTGGAAAGCCTGAGAGCACATGTAAGTTACCTGCGCGCGAAACGCCGCTAAGTTATTAACGGAAGTTAGTCTTTAACGATGGCGTTCGAAATAATCCCAATGTGGCAAGTTCACATTTCACAGCGGTCTTGTGAGTCGGCAATCAAGTATGGATCACGTTTAATGTTGATGCTAATTTTGAATAGAGAATCAATACCACTCGCTATCTTCTCCTACATCGGAATCGAAATCATAACAGTCACGGCTTTTGAAGCTCGAAACCCCAGCCAATTGAAAGTTCCAGCAAAGCATATTGCATATATCATGATGGCCATTTACCTGATCAGCATTGGTGGTTTCATTGCAAACGTCGAATGGTTCAACCAATCTCTACCAGAATTCTTAGCGCAACCCCTCGTCAACATCAGGGATAGCATCGCCGTTTTAGGACATACTCCTTACAACTGGCCAGTGGATGTTGGCTCGAGGACTTCAGTAGTCCCTGTCATTGCAGTTATGCAGACCGGCATTAAAGTCCTCCCCGGTGTTCTGAACGGATTCATCATTTACTCTGGTTTCAGCGCTGCCAATACCGTGTTATATGTTGCGTCGAGAACTTTATATGGACTTATGAGAGATCTCAGCCCAACAGACGAGAGTAAGATCGTGAGATTTTTTGCAAGGCTCAACCAGGTGTCTCCGACCACTCGAATTCCCGTCTGGTCTCTCATCGTATCTTTAGTGGTTTTTGCCATCTGGCTTCCATTTCTCCATCTCAACTCTGCTTTTACCCAACAAGAGGTATGTACTGATTTATCTACTTGCGAAAATCCCGCGTTACTGACCTTCACAGCTGCAAGAAGTCCTGGTTAGCGTTGGTAGTGTCGGATGTATGTTAGTATGGGCATCGCAATGCTTGGCATTTATTCGGTACAATAGATGGTAAGCCAGTCTGCAATCTTCAAAATAGCCCCACCAGTCTAATTAATGCATCTTGGTAGGTTGTCGAAACACAGATTAGAACTTACTGGCGAGCACATGGCAAAATTTCAACGTTGGCCACAAACTGGCTTCTCGAGTTACGCCGCAAGTCTCCAACCGCTTCCTGCATACATCGGCCTGATCGCCTGCTTGTTGATCGTTTTGCTTCTCAACAGTGTCAGCATGTGGGATGCACAGCAATTAAAGCTCAAGGCGCTGACAGTCTATCTTGGGGTAAGTAATCCTTACTCCTCACTCCCCAAAAAGAGTCCATATTTCCTCAGCCCGATATGCCCACCTCAGAATCACCAAATAACTAACGTATGATACACCACAGCCCGCGCTCTGCCTCTTACTCTTCATCGTCCTCAAACTCTGGAACCGCCGCTCATACGTCAAACTTGGCGACTGGGAACAGTTACGCACAACCCTCACCACCCTCAACGACCTCATCGAGAATGCCCCACAACCACATTCCGCACCACCACCACCAGCATCCCAAAATATCAACGGCTTCCCGCAAAACGGCTACGCAGCACCACCAAACGGCGGACCACCAAACCCCTCACTTCCCCACCTCCCACCCTACTCCCACCATCCTCCCCTCCTCCCCCAGCAGGTCTCAACCTGCCCCCTACAATCGCCCAAATGGACTCCTCTCTCAATCTCCAACAACCGCATCGTGCGTTTTCGCCTGTTCCTTATCAACAACAGCAACAACAATTTGCTTTCAATAGTAGTAGTAATTTGGAGCCGCAACGGTATGGCAGTCCGCCCTTGTTGAGTACGCCCAGTTATGAGTTGGGGAGTATGGATGAGCCGGTTAGTCCGGGGGGAACGACGGATGTGCGTGGAGCGAGGAGTGGCTCCGTCGTGTCGGGTTTGGGGGGGGAATGGGTCGGAGGGCGGTGGTGGTGGGGGGTATGATTATAGGGTGAGTGG
>JAAMPI010000633.1:0-29739 GCA_013054445.1 Cudoniella acicularis | reverse complement strand
GATCACCAACGGGTGTTCCAGTACCGTGACACTCAAAATATCCAGTAAACCGGGTTGAAAGGCCTGCATTCTTATACGCCTGGCGAATCAGACTTTCTTGACCTTCTATACTCGGATGTGAAATGCCAGCAGTTCGTCCATTTCTGGAGAGAAGTTAGCCGTCGTTATCTGGCAACGATGTCTTTTCGGACCTACGCATTGACTGCAGTTCCTCTGATGAGTGCCCGGATTGGATACCCTCCTGCAACAGCATTTGAGTATCTTTTCAAGTAAAGAACCCCGAAACCTTCTCCTCGTCCGTAGCCATCGGCCGAAGCATCGAACGTGTGGCAGGTTGATGTTGGAGACAAGGCACCAAGTTTCACCGTTAAAAGTTGCATCTCTGGTGCCATAATAAGGTTGCTGCCTCCAATTATCGCAGACTCACAGTCTTGGTTCCTAATAGCATTGACTGCGCAATGCAATGCATACATTGATGAGGAGCACGCTGTATCAATTGTCATGCTGACGGTATATTAGTGTTTTCCATGCAAGGTGCAAAAGGAAAGAAATCATACCTAGGACCTCGCAGGTTGAATATGTGGTTAATCCGATTGCTGAGACTGCTTGCACCACCTCCTGTTGAGGCATACGGCAGGGGAAAATCAATATCGTTCATTTGCATAATACTGTGATCGCTATTGAAGTTACCAATGAAAACGCCTGTAGAAGAACCTGAGAATTTTTCCCAAGGTTCACCTGCATTCTCAAAAGCTTCGTAGGCTACTTCTAAGAGTTTTCGCTGTAGTGGATCTAACGTCATCACCTCTGCTGGAGTGATTCCAAAGAAAGTATGATCAAATAGTCTGGGATCTTCATTAAGAAGATAGGCACCCCGAGTATGAATACTGCCCGGTCTTTGATAGTCGGGATGATAAAACCCGCCAATGTTAATCCTGTCATCGCTAAACTCGCGAAAGCCTATTTTTTTCGCGCATAAGAAGTCCCATAATTGTGATGGGTTAGTGATTCCTCCAGGCAAACGGCAGCCTAGTTGAGTCAGTAGAGATTCGTGGTAGAGTGTTTAAAGTTGACATGCCCATTCCAACGATTGCGATTGGTTCTGGATTGTTTCCTCGTGGTTCCGGTTTCAGCAATTGGCTTAGCGGGTCTTCATAAAAGCCATTAGCTTTTGGATCGTGTAAAGTGGGCATCGTGAACATAGGGCTAGAGAAGTAGGTGGGATGGTAGGTGGAAATCAAATAAAATATGGTAAGTGTTAAGTATCCACAATCACGGGGCAATTTTGTAACCAGCCGAAAGGAGAGTACTAGAGTATAGGCAAAAAGATTCCGACTACGTTAAGTGCCAAAGAGGAACTTGGTTGAGAAATCTCCGTCCACGATCGAGTTAAGACGTTCCCTTTTTTGCCTGGAATTATGTTCCAACCGATATAGATTATCCCAGCAGTCACTAATCTAAGTTTTGGTGACACACAGACTCAGCGATACCCTGCGAGGAGGGCTGGGGCGCGAAAAAATAAAATAAAAAGGAAGCTGAAACTATTAAGACAAGGGGCCCCGTGAGGGGATGGGTCCACTGTTCAGGTGCTATCAAAAATGAGACGGCATCCAAACTCCAGGCTTTGCATAAAAACGTAATGCCAGCATAACAATACCCATTGCAATTCCATATGCTGGGTCAGGATGAGTGCATGAAATCTAACAACGTCCTTCTCAGATTAGGGTTTGTAATAATAGAGTGTTTTATTTCATGGGATAAATGAAGGGGAGGCCAATGTTGGATTTGACTTACGTTTTATTGGCCTTCCATGATTTTGCGCCACAGGTTTGTATTGCTGTTGGAGAATTTTACGTGAATTAACTGCATGCTGTGCTGTGCAGCACTAGATGTGTCCTGCATGTGCGGGGAAGCGCGAATGGGGCGTCAAATATATTATGGATCGCGATGCACGTCGCCGAAATTTTATCCGGCATGCATGGAACCTTTTGGGGCTGTTGGTGATTTCGGGAAAAGTGACATGTTTCCCAGCAAATTATGATGATAGCTACATGTAGTTGCACCAAGGAATGCACTTCCTTGCAGAGGAGCATGTCAACTCGGTCAATGGGCCGAGGGTAAAAGTCACCCGGTTAGATCAACATAATAATTCCGTAAATTATCAACTGTAAATAACTCAATGATATCGAAACTACTGTAGATTGAAAATTCCTCACCGCGTATTCAGTTTGGAGAGAGAATCGTTCTTCAACTTGTGAGGGAGCAGTAGTATTAATTAAAATCCTCGTTTTCATACGCCCAACGCAACACATAAAGTGTCACAAATGGATTCTTTAGACATCATTATCGTAAGTGAGAAAAGTCTTTCAGTGGTGATATTCTTCTAATCAACGAAAGATTGGCGGTTCTCTCACGGGTCTCATGTTCGGAATTATGCTAACCTCCCACGGTCACGATGTCCGAATCCTTGAACGTGGGCCTTCCGACCGCGAAAGCTACATGGCTGGTGTTTGTTGTGGAGCTGACGCTGTCGAATTTCTCCGGAGGTACGATAGGTTGAGTGGCGGTTACCAACGACATAGCGATGGCCTACAGTTGCTGAACCAAGGAGGAGATACGTTATTCTACGTCAATGGACCAAGAGCGGTGACAAGTTGGGAGACACTATACGCAAGATTGAGAGCAAACTTTGACTGCTGGAAGAGCGAAGTCTATCCTAAGCCGCCACTCGCCCTCGGCGAGGTGGTGGAGGGGGCGGGTAAAGGCACTTACGTGGAACAGACCAAGGTTCTGGACATTTCGGACGACGTTGTGCAAGAAGACGGCCAACAGAAAATCAGGGTTGCGACAGAGGACCTTGTCACGCACGAGCTCAAGACATTAGAAGCGGATCTCATAATAGCTGCTGATGGACCTGACTCCCTTGTTCGAGCGAAATACCTGCCCCAAGTTCTCAGAACATACGCTGGCTATGTAGCATGGCGAGGCGTAGTTCCAGAGCAAGACATCTCAATAGAGACCCGAAAAATCTTTTCCAAGAACGTTACTCTGTTTCTTCTGCCAAAGCATCACGTTTTGGTATATACAATTCCTGGGAAGGACGGCGCCCTCGGTGATGGGGAAGGGTATCTGAACTTTCTGTGGTATACTAATGAGACAAGCGAGACTCTGGAGAATATCATGAGAGACAGAGATGGTCACCGACATAGAAACATCGTCCCAGCAGGTCTTATTCGCGAAGACGTGTGGAGTGAGATGTGCGACCGTGGTAAAAGACTTCTACCGAAACCATACGTTGAAGTTCTCAACAAAATCCCTGCGCCTTTTATTCAAGTTATCACGGATTTCTATTCTCCGCGGGCATCATTTGCAGATGGTAGGGTATTGCTGGTGGGCGATGGACTTGCATTGATGAGGCCGCATACCGCATTCAGCACCACTCATGCCGCTTTCGACTGTTTACAGCTTGAGCGATATATGGCTAAAGAGATCGATCTCAAGAGGTGGGAGAATGAGGTCTTAAACTTTGCATACTTCCATTGGGCCACAAGTGTTTGGTATGGTGAGTACTATCAGCAGCACTGGTCAATTGCTTTACTCTCAGGGATTCGATGTTGGTCTTTGCGGTTGGTAGACATGCTCTGGAGTCGGCTTGGTGGCCATGCCTCACAATTACGAAGTTAATTTTATTCATTGGTTGTTTGAATTGCAATTGTTTGGACATTTAATCGCCTAACAATCCAATCACTGTATTATGTTCGACAAAAGCTTCGTATGAATTGGAAGACAATGAACTGTCAAGAGATTTTCTTTTGGGCCCTTGTACTTATCATATTTCTGCGCACGAATTTAGAAAGGCTTTGAACTAAGGAGTTACTGCAAAATTTTTCGATTTAAACCAGAATTAGAAAGTATAGGGGAAGGACACCATGATGTAAATAGTCCCCGAAAACTTTTTCAAACTAACCAGCTCTCTTAAATTGCACTACCGGTCCTGTTCGCTGCGACACATATACATCCCTGAAGTGATACAAGTTCATGTCTCTCATTTCCCGTTCTGAATGTTTGTTTTCTTCACCTGAAATTTTCCCAGACGGTAACCTCACATCTAGCTGGTGTAAGGTTCTCCCAATAGCAAGCAAAATCTCCATCGTGGCGAGTTTCCTCCCAGGGCAGTTATATTTGCCGATTGAAAAGGGTTGAAAGGCGGAAAGAGCTGTAGAAACATCATCTTTAGTAACTCCACTGCCAATAATCCACCGTTCAGGACGATATATCCAAGGATCTCTGAAGAAATGTTGGTTGTGATTAAGGGACCAAGCCGAGGTACCGATCCGAGTACCAGCAGGAAAGAAATTGTTTCTGATGTAGATGCCCGGTGAAAGAACTTCGCGATGAAGCTCACTTGGAACTGGGGGTGCCATGCGAATAGCTTCGTCAACACATGAGCGAAGATAAATGCATGAAGAGAGCTGGGGTCCATCAGTGATCTCTTCCCTATTCTTGTAAGTAGTTCGGATCTCAGAAATGAGCTTGTTATATACTCTCGGGTCTCGAGTAATATAAAAAAGGACGGATGATATAACATGAGAAACAGTTGTGCTCCCGGCGACCATGAGCACAAACACCTCAGCGTGTATTTCGTCGAGATGATATGGGATGCCGGTATCCGGATCTCTAGCTTGCAATAAATAGTGTAGCATATCTTTTCTTTGGCTCTTTTCGTTACTAGTTGCTTTTCTGTGTCGAATTCCATCTTCAATGAAATCAAACAACAATTTAACACCAGTAGGGGAAATTAATTTCATCAACATGTCAAGGCCATGCGGTTTCAACCGTAGCCAAACATTCAACACAGGGGATTGGCCAATCTTTCCATCTGTTAGCCGTAAAAATCCGCGTCTTATCAAATCCACTTACCAGGTACATCAACTTCATATAAGACAGAATGGACTTCGGGACATCTTTAAATGGGTTGTCGCCCTGTCGTTCTTTGATATCAAGGGACTTCCCAAATAAAAGATCACTAATAATATCGAAAATTAATTCGTCTGATCTCTCCACCATATCTTTTTCCTCTGACCAGTCTTCTTTACCGTCACATAATATCTCAACCCAACGGTCAATGTGTGCGGCGATGAATTTCTCGGCAGAGCAAACGGTCTTGTCCGTGAATGCGAAGTTTAAGGTTCGTCGTTTCTGTGAGTGGATGACCGGATCTGAAGTGTTGAATGAAGTGATTGAAAGTTTGTTTTTTGGGAAAATATCATAGAATTTTCCCTTCTTCACATTAGCTTTATTTCCGTGTATGCTCCGATAGCCATCAGGTGCGTTGACTAGAATCCCGTTTGGGTGAAACCGGAAAATGTCGCCTTTGTAGATGTACTGCGTCAGTGGTAGAAGTAAGAGCTTGGATAATGACGAACCATATATTTGATGACACTCCCAAATCCAAATATGTCGGGCTCCGATGATAGAGTAATAGAACGAAGGTACGGTCGATATCTTTGCCCAGAATGGACCAGGATATTTAGAAAGAGGGCTGAAATACAGGTTGTAGACCGCAAATCCTCCAAGCTATAGCATTGTGAGTGCGTTCTAGAAGCTAATACCAACGGGAAAGAGAACCCACATAGCATATTACTAGCACCAAAACCAGAAAGAGCCAGTTGGCCATGAGCACGCGAAGAATAATGGGAATTATATTCGGAGTGAAGTAGCCACGGAATTCCTTCAAACAGAAGAAATGGCTCACGGCTGAGGGGTTTTGGAAACTGTCATTTAAAATTTACGAAAAAGTTGAAAAATGTCAGGAGACAGGTTGTAATGCCAAATAATTTAGATTTATGGCGACAAGGAAGAATTTCCTCTTTCGTTATGAATTACAAACTTTGTTTGTTGGTAAGGAACTGCCCACCTCTATGTAAAATATATTGAGGTGAAGGCTGCAACAGAAACCGGCAAAACAGGTGCATGACTCCCGAGCAGAAATTGTCTGACAATGTAAGCGCCTTAGGGTTGTGCTTCTGTAATAGGTGATTAGCGTCATATCATGCAGTCTTGCGACACTTTCAATAACGCAAAAAGCGTTGCATATGTTGAATTTCGCTGTCACGGGCCCGTTATCCAAAATAACATGCAGCTTGTGGAAGATCTGACCTCGAACCCACAACAATCGACGCAAGCAGTGTTGCAGAAAGTGCTCGAGAACCAACAATCTCGCATGTATGCACGGTAGCTATTAAGTCCTGTGGATATGCTATGACAGGGGACTTGCTGTATGTATCAGATCGGGTGATGCAGAAACCAACATGTACCATGTCTGGCGTTGCACCGGCGCTTGTGAAAAGCATACAAAAGGGCATTGGCCACTTTGAGGCCAGGTATGTTACTAGGGGCAAGGCTGTCTATCAATTGAAGAAACTTGCCGTATGGGGTTCATTGCATCTGCGGATGATCTGCCGGATATGAATTTTGCCAACAGTACACCTACGGAGTCGCCGAACGCTCAAAATTTCATAGATTAGGAACATCCTACTATTCTTTCATGAGTTTTTTCATAGGGCCATCCACAATACTAACTGACCTTGGACTTTCAAACCAAAATCTCGCAGAGTTCCATTGCGAAAACAATCGCTTGCTTTTTGTCCTAAAATGCCGTTGCGTTTCCCAACGACTGATCTTGTCGACCAATCCTCAAGCCAAGCGATCCAGCAAGAGTTAAGAGACCTTCATCATGGTGAACCGCCATTTAGATACAAACGCGGAGATGGCAACCTGATCGGGTGTTATGCCACGCTTTCGTATGTAATTACATTTGCTATTTGCAATATTTCTTTTAACTTTGGTGTTAGATACTCTCCGGATATGTTAGCGCCGTTTTTCAAGATCGCTCGCGCCGTATACAGCCCAAAAAATATTGACGCGTATGCTCGAGAGCTTTGCATTCTCGCGGTTGCCTCAGTCCATTCGGATCCTTATGTCATCGAATGTCATATTCCCCTTGCCCTGAAGGCCGGTCTGTCTCAATTGCAGATAGATGAAGCGGTCGCTGGAAATGTGCCCCATAATAGTTCAGAGGAGCACAGGGCGATTTATGGGTTGGCGAGGAGGCTAATCATTGGAGGCGGGCCATTAACGGAAGAAGAGTGGCAAAATTTTAGCGGAGTGCTTGGGAGACAAAAGGTTTTGGGAATTGCACATGTGGTCGGAAGTTACCTGTATGTTGGCATTTTGGGAAGTCTGACTGGCCCTATGTAACTACGTTATTCATACCCCCTGAACCGCAAATGAGGAAGGACGATGGCAAAGGACTGATTACCATCTTCGATTTCCGACATTTGCAAAAGACTATGAAATCTTCGAGAGAAGTTCCTTTAGGAGAATTTGCTAATCAAGTCACAGTTATAGATACGGAGTATATTGCAAAGGTTATATCTTGCGGGCCAACAGCGTTTTGAGTTGCTCTCCCCCGTCCCCTGATTCATGTACCCTACCATTGCTTAGAGTAGCACATGCCACCGACTTCATCTCCTCGCCAAGACTGCTGCACCGTGAAAGCAAGACGTGTACCATTGTGGGCGATGCAACGACAGTGCATGGCAACAGGTGCGAATGCGGTTCTAAAATCACAATCCTAAGGACGAAGCTTCGTTACGAGGCGCTCTTGATAAACATGGATCCGCCTGTAACCGGCGATGAAGTACCTGCCTAGATAGGCAATTTCAGCTAACAAACGAAAGGCGAAAATGGGGAGGGGGCAAAATATCGACTGCGGCCTACATGCTCTCTACGAGTTGGTGGGAAGGCGCATCAGCGGCACAACCTGGTATCGTACAGGCGGTGCGTGGCACTTCGTGCGCCCTGGGCTGATCGATCTCTTTAATTCAGCCTGAAGAAATGTTGGATGGATCTTATACATGCAGCATGCACGTCAGTTTGTTGGATTCCAACATGTTGGTTCTCGGCATGAGTGTGTATGTCAAGATCACCCTTTTTGGTCACCCGAGATAAGAAGGGTCCCCTGTTCCATTCCCAGAATCGTAACAATTCTCGGCAGTTTTGCAAGAAGCTCCCCCGGAGAGGTACGACCAAGTTCCTCCATTTTTTCTTTCAATGCCGATTCCATCAGAGTAATAGTTAGTAATCTCCACACAGTCGGTAGCGCAGTTCGGCGATTTCGACCGATCACCCTTTTCACTTCTGGGGTTTTACACATTTGAGGACTCGCCTTGAAATCTCGAGAAGTCACGCCGCTTTCATGCGATGAACGGCCAGATTCTTCCCGAAGCCCAGAGCTCACAATCCGTCAACCGTGACAAAATTCACATCCAGCACGACAACAAGAAGAATATTACTCCAGGCGAGAAGAATCCAGATTTGAGGTCCATAGAACAGTCTTCGACTTCACGAGAAGTGGTTGGACCCCGATGGGCAATAATTATTGTGGCCATAGTTTCGTCAACTTTCTTGTACGCTTTGGACAACACAATTCTAGCAAATATTCGACCAAGTATTGTTGAATCCTTTGGCGATCCAGGAACACTCCCTTGGATATCTGTGGCCTATGCAATGATGGAGGTTGGCTCGAATCCGTTTTGGTAAATCTCTGCCCGGTATGATCATGAATTGCTCAGCTAACAAGTCACTAGGGGGAAGATGTATAGCCAATTCGATCCAAAATATCTCTTTTTGGCGAGCCTCTTTATATTCGAGGCAGGGTCGGCATTATGTGGAGCCTCACCTACAACAAACGTTTTGATTGCTGGGAGGGCAATCTGTGGGATAGGGGGCTCAGGGATTTATGTAGGAACAATGAATATCATCTCGATACTCACTACTCCTCTTGAGAGGCCGTTATATCTGAGCTTCGTTGGAATGGCATGGGCTACTGGAACGGTGTAAGTCTAAGACTACGAGACAAAGGCGTAATTGTTCTAACTGGTGCAACCAGACTGGGGCCAATCATCGGCGGAGCCTTTGCGGATAGCTCTATGACGTGGCGGTGGTCGTTCTTTATCAATTTATGCCTTGCTGCACCAACACTTCCTGCTCTCACCTGGCTTCTACCCTCATGCTACACTCGCACAGAAGCTTCTATCTCGGAACGAGTGAAGAGAATCGATTTCATCGGCATCGTCCTCTTCCTCGGGGGCACCATAACATTGATCATGGCCCTCAGTTATGGTGGCTCCCTATTTTCTTGGAATAGTGGCCCCATTATTGTCCTGTACGTTACATGCTTTGCTGTGTGGATAGTCTTCGGCATCCAGCAGTACTGGAGCATTTGGACGACCGACAGAGTGTTTCCGGGTCAGCTATTAAGGTCTTATGAGATGTGCATACTATTCGCTCAGTCTTCTGCTGCAATTGCAAGTATTATTGGAACACTATACTCAATTCCACTCTTCTTTCAGTTTGTAAGGAACGAGTCCGCTTTAAAGTCCGGTATCAGAACTCTTCCTTTTATTTCGGCTGGCGTAGTAGGCACGATGGCGAACGGAGCCTTCTTCCCAAAGTTCAATCTTTATTGGATTTGGTTCAGTACTGCAGGAATCCTCGTCACCGCCGGAGCTGGTCTGCTCTCGCAAATTACAATTGATACTACTCCAGCACACATATATGGATACAGTGTAATTGAAGGTCTTGGCGCTGGTCTCATAGCCCAAGCACCATATTCAGTTGCACAACTCAAGGTTAACCCCAAGGATGTTCATTATGTCACCGCTTTCATCACATGTGGCCAGATGGCTGGTGTTGCGTTATCTCTTGGAATCAGCACTTGCCTCTTTGTGAACGAAGCAACGGGATTGATTGCAAACATTCTGCCGGGAGTTTCTCATGATGCAGTACTTGATGCTATCACGGGGGCGAACTCGAGAATACTGCAAGAGCAACCAGTGGCCGTAAGACTTAAGATTCTGGAGGCAATCACAACTTCGGTGGGGCATGTTTTCTTTTTAGTTGTTGGGGGTGGGGCCTTGTGTATAATTTCGTCTCTTGCTATGAAGCGAGAAAGACTTCCCTTCGGGAAAGCCCATATCATTGAGGGTTAGGTTTTTCCAACTGTAGATAATGTAAGATGGAGGGTTTCACCCAAGAACCAGCAGTCTTTGTAACGAAAATATTTAAACTATCCAAACTAGTTCATATCGAATGATTGTTATTATGGCATTTGCAAGGCTGACACGACACAATGCGTTGGTTTTAGTCATGATTTGAAGTAGAATTGAGTAGTGAAATCTTGCAGTAGATGGTAGCTAAAGCGTAAGTTCCTTCACCCGGCCCCAACGATACGGCATACCATCTATGACGCTTCTGTCGAGATCGTTCCTCCAACCGAACTGCTACGAGTAAAGGGAGGATGAGGGGAGCAAGTGGGTTTCTGGCGCTTACGAGCTCGCGGAGTGCTCATTTACCAGAGTGTTGGGATGCTTTTCAACCAAAGTGCGAGGGGTAAGCGAATGACTTTAACCGGTACTAGACTGTCAGAGAAATGCAGGGCTAGAGCAGCGTGGTAAAATATTGCCAGAGTTTGGAAGTTCACCGGATGTGATAATATACTATCCGCTGCAGGTTGGCGGTCATCATCACTCCACCATTCAGGGTTCTGATTCGATTCTAGGGTGTCGGGAAGCATTCTTCAGGACATACTGTACCCAACGGTTGGGGGTGGGAATCAGCCATGAGCTACAAGAACACTGGAGCTTATCAGATCGGCTGAGAGCTCGCCAGATGCAACATGTTGATTCGCATCCTTCTTCCCCTCCTCGTGTTGGTTGTTATATACTGTAGGCTCCTTTGACCATAAACGGCCCGAGTAACTGCCAAGATAGCTGAGCCAGTGAGAATGCCTTTGTTTATGGGGCGATCACGTTGCACCAAAGCTCAAAGCAACGTGGGAGGGTATGCAGCTCATTTTGGTGCGGCCATGATAGAACATAATCACAATCTGTATATTTATTGACTGATTTAGTGGGAAGGTCGTTGGATTTCTATTCCTCTGTCAAAGATAACGCACAGTAATATTTTTATCGGTTTCGATTCCAGCACGTCCAGTCCCTAAACCAGCACAGCTCATTGTTAAAAGAGAAGCGTCAATAAGCAAATGGTCCATTTTGTATTACATGATATTGTTATTCGTCTCATACAACTTCATTTGCCGCTCTTGCACCTCTCCTAGGCCTCGTGCAAGACTTGTCTTCACCAAACGAGAAGTGATGCAAAATAATTATGATAAGTCATTCAAGTTCAAGCTGACAAGAGGAGTCGAAAACCGGAAAATCATTGTACGTTCCATACTCCCTGAAAAGGTAATTTTAAATCCAATCCACCTCGGACAAATCCTGTGCAAGAAAATTGGTATGCCTCTGCAATACTGGGGTCTGCCAATTTTATGCAAATTTTTCCTTGCCACGTCGACGGTTCGTCAAATAATATTCTCGTTCCCAACGTGGACCTCATTCTTCACCCTGATGCCATTCCTGTCATATTGTTGAGAAGCCGAACCCTTTTCAAGGTCGTTGGACTTAGTGGCATGAACATCGTAGCTTCCTGGATTAGGCCCAACAAAGATCTTCTTGCCATTCCCATTCATCTCTCCTTTCTCGTTGAAACCAGTAGTCTTGCCACGAATAGATTCCTCGGAAGATCCTTTGTATAAGCTTGAGGCCGGAGAACTGAACAGCGATTTTGGTCCATCGCGGAAGAATTTCCGGCCCAAGAAGAATATTGATGGCAAACAAATAGAGAGAATTGTAATCGCAGGCTCAGCACTAAGCCAGTAGAGGGAAGGAACACCGGCGTAAGTCAAGTCCGCAGCCAGGTCACTTTTGGACTTGAGAACTGTAACGAGACGACCAACGGATATGACGATAATACTATGGAAGCCACCAATCAGAATCTGTATAAATCAAACACTGTCCAGGAAATCAGGCTTACCTATACCCGCACACGAAAATTCCGACAACTAAGATCCTTCTAATGCGACTCATTTGAAGTTTGAACAGCATTGGGAGCGGTAACAGTAAGATAATCAAGTCTACCGCTACGCTTGGAACGGCGCTTCCAATCCACAGCTGGCTGATATCATTGCAATATCCATCCCCAAGGGGAAGCCAGCCCTTACTAATGGGATGGCACATAAACACCGTTCCAAGCATGATTCCAATCCACCAAGCGAAGACCATAGCTTGTGCTGCCCATAAGCTGTATCGGAACCATGTTGAGCTTTTGGCGAAGATTCGATGGTAGAACAATAGAGCGGAACATTTTCCAAGAGTAAGAGATGTATCGTAGGTGAAGTAAACGGCATAGACAGCTTTGGAAAGGTTCTCCAGCTCCGAGAGGGAGAGTGCATAGATATGTCTTCCTAAGCCTTGGTCGAGTAAATAGAAGGCCAAAGCGCTCGATGTTGAACAAAAAGCCTTGCGAGTTGTCAGCGGAAGACAAAATAATTCGATGGAATATTAACTTACTAGCGATGCAAGAGCAACCCAATCATCCCACCAAAACTTCCCACTGCCTTTATGACCTGAGGAGAGTGCACGAGCCCAAAATCGAAGGATGATAGATAACGGGGGAATAATGGCCATGAATACCTCGAAAATACGAAGATTCGGCCCTAAGTCTTCTGCTAACACTTCTGGCGGGATTGCTGGGCTTGGACCCCCAGTGGTAGACATCTTGAGATAGAATGAGGGGGATATGCTCTGGTCTGAAAGTAAACAGGCAAGCCGCTGAGTGTTTGGAGGCTTCAACACACAGCACTTCAGACTCTCGATAAGCCAGGGCTGTGCTATCAGCGAGTCGGATAAGTTTGCAGAGTTGAAATAAATGCGAAGGGCTACCACGTGTATATGGGCATTCGGACTAAGCTGAAAGCTTGGCAAGGTAGAATAATTTACAGCAGGAGAAGGGCAGACTCGTTCACGTTTCTTTTCATGCATACTCCAGCCTTCGGAGAACCCCAGCACACCACTCTCCCCTGTTTCCCCATTCTCTTGTATCTAAAGAGTTGGTGGATCGCTAGATCCTAGTCGACCAGTGTCTCAACTAATCCCGGGTGGCTGCATCTGCATTCTATGCATGCGGGAATTCCAACATGTTGGTTATTCTGCAGCCAGGGCTCCTTCCCCGAACCATTCCCGATTGCGTGCAAATTCACTGCCGATCTTGGCAAAAGAATGCCCAAATATAGAATAATGAAGACTGACAAAAATAACCATGATGTAATTTAATGTGCATTGAATCCGTCACCTACTCCACAGGTATTGCCAGGGAAAAAGTTCAATTTTATCGTCAGTAGCAAGTACATCGACTTATATTGCGCATGGCATCAAGGCTTACTTAGTACTTTATTCGACCAATAATTACCCCCAAGTCCACACAGAAGCAAAATCACCCGCCGCATAATATTCAGTCAATGCGCTCACAATCCACCTTCAAAAATTCAGAATAACCCCAGATTTTGAACGCATTGGATAACACACTGGTAATACTCTACTTACAATACTCAATTAAATTTCAATAACATGGCTGTCATCAAGCTCGAGGGAGGTTTCGCTTTGATCACAGGAGTTAGTATATAAATCCTGTTTCAATAGAAATAAGCTAATCCTAATTGAATCCTGCAGGCAGCCTCTGGAATTGGAAAGGAGACTGCGTTCACTTTTGCTGAAAGTGGCGCGGCAGGTATACTGCTTGCGGATATCGATGAAAGCAATGCCTTGGTAGCTGCGGAGGACAGCAAGAAGCTAGCGGTTGACCCTGCTTATCGCGCTATTGCCATCCACGTTGATGTGACGAACGCCGACAGCGTGAATTCTATGGTAGCATATGCCGTGAAAGAATTTGGGAGGATTGATTATTGTGTGAACAGTGCCGGTGTTAGTATTGCTATACCCTTCCCCACAGATATCAGGAGACTGACATTGCAATGCAAGATTGACATTTCAACTTATTTCATCCCCTTCAGCAACAGCTCAGTTGAGGACTATGATAAAGTCATGCGAGTAAACGCGAAGGGCACTTTCCTCGTCACTCAAGCAGCGTTGAAACAAATGTCTGTCCAAGAACCCAGAGATGTAACTACAACCAGAAATCGAACCAGGTCTCTTGGACGTGGAACTATTGTTAACGTCGCCTCTGTACTCTCATTTGGGGCCATTCCACAAAAGGTTGCTTACATTGCCTCTAAGCATGCCGTGCTCGGTATTACAAAAGTCGCAGGTAGGTTATTGTTCACCAGCACTCACTCAACTATTTCTAACAATTTTGAAATGTTTTTAGCTCTAGAAGGGGGGCCACTTGGTATTCGTGTCAATTGTGTCTGTCCTGCCTGGGTTCGCACTGCTATGTTTGTTGAGGAGTGCACCAGAGCGCCACACACAGCAGATATCATCAAAGCGATGATATCGCAAGGCAGGCCTGCTGAGCCCGAGGAGGTTTCAGAGAGTATTGGCTTCCTATGTAGTGCAGCAGGCAGTTACATCACTGGTGTTGGTTTTATTATCGACGCGGGCCTGACATTGACCGCACATTTGGGCTAAGGGGGGAAGTAATCTTCAAAGATTCTGAATCGGTAGTCCCCACAAGGTATTCATATGAATAAATTCAATTTCCCATCGAGAGTTATCACCCAACCACTTGATTCTCCGGATTTAAAGGCAAAGTAAAAGTGGTAAGAGTGATTTATAAATCCTAGCATTTAACACGCAAGACTGAGACGTGCTACTCTGTGCCTCTGATCTCGAAAACTGTTGATATAAACCAGAAATCTACTTGCTTCTTTTTTCATGATATTGGCCGTTCCAGCCGAGACGTAAGCTGCAAATACCGCTTCAACGGTTAAATTTTGCGATTCAGGATACCACCCTCGACTCACTCAAAAACAGCTAGAAGCACTTCTGCGATTTTTTACGGGCTGTTTTACTGTTTTCGGCAACTTTCAACTTTGGTCTCAACATCATAAGCCCGTAAGGGGTACAGCAGTCATGTGGCTATCTGAAAGCCAACCGGAATTCCCGAGATTTGCATATCCGGCCGCTTTCATGGCGTCTTGCTGTTGGAACCGGGACAATCAGGCTAAATGCAGCATAACGTCAACTCTGCAATAACTGAAGAGTAAAGTACAGCCGAGAGGCGTTGCGGTGGCGGCCCGTTTGGGAAGTAACATTGATAGCTGTACTCAATCAGTTCTGCAGCCCATCTCATAGTTATCCCAATCATATGATAGCGCAGTGTACAGCACATGGTATGGATAAATACATCAACAGCCCCCGCGGTTGGCGCGATTTACGAATGACGGCGTCAATTTGTTGCACAGCGCCTAATACCTTCTGTGACTTCTGCGCCTCACATGTACCTCTCCCGCGCTTCGCCTGCCCCTCTTCTCGGCTCTGTTCTCATTCTCACACGTCCGATCTTGAACAAGTCTCATTTCAAGGCCCACAACATACATTAAAAGGTTACACATCGTTTCAATTTTTTGGCTCACACAGGAAGGTTACTTTGAATAGTCACATCCGGCTGTTTGAACTACTAGGATCTTCTCGTCTTCTGCTCTTCTAGCATTCGAAGGAACAACCCCACAGACAACTCAAGGATTTTGCTGTCAGAATGCTGCAATTATCTATTGGTTTAATATAGGCCACGGTCTCAGCCATGAATCTGCAGATAACTTCCCAAATGCAGTTATCACCCAATTCATGAAGCGGATGATCGTGCTTCAATGATTACATAGGCTAACATCCGTGTTCTCGGGGAGTCTAGCCATCCCCTCCTCTTGCTTGTTTCTCATTTTTCTCTTGCTCATACACAAATCAATTCTATCCTCCTCCTGGTTCCTGTAGTCCTTCGCCATGAACATAATTTGTCTTATTTGTTCAGCACTATTCCTCTCGATCAGAATTCACGGACTTGCTTCAAAGAGCGCATATTGTTTAAGCGTCGTACTGACTCATGTCGAACGGAGGGAACGCTTTCAAACATCCTCAATCGGTAAAACCTGTGTTCAGTTCGATTTCATAAAACCCCCTTATTTGAAAGACGCTAATTGCAGTGCACCGTGTGCCTTTGTACCTATCGAACTGCGATTAACCTGCGAGTTACACATTGGACCTCGGAAATTCAATAAAAGTTTTCGAAAGTCCCCCTAGTCTCCGAATAACGTGCTTGAATATTGTAGAAAGCAGTGATTGAGATCGAAGTTTCAAGACTTTTTGATCATGGTTCCTTGCATTGCTCATCAAAGCTCTTTCTTCACTTTTCACAACAATTTTCTCCTCTAACCGAAACACTCTTATTGACTTCTTGCTTACTGATTGCAACATCCATGGCAGGGTTTTTGCTGAAGAAGTTTACTGGCTTCAAAGTAACCATCATCTTCTCAGCTGGCATAACAGGCCAATCTCCAACACGAGGATTATGTGTTGTGCCAAAAGTGTGCCACAGCACAATATCTTCATCTCTCACACTTTCATTCCTCCCTTTTATTGCTGAGGCAATGCCAACATCTCCAAGTGACTGCATAGTATGTTCTCCCGCGGCATACCATTCTCTGTCAACATATTTGGTCACCCAAATAGCGTGGGCTCCAAATTCTGACCGCTTCGGGTGGAATGAGTCCGGGTGGGCCAGCAGCATCTGAAAATAATGAGGTACAAGTTTGTATCCTACGGGCGTTCCAGTAACGGGATTAAGAACGTTCTCATTTATGATTTTGAAAATCCGTGCTTTAGTGACGTCCAAGTCAAGTGGAGTTTCCTTTGCAACGATCTCCTTGGTTGTGACATACCCGACTCCGCAAGGGTTGTGGACATTGGGATCACCGAACGGCATTGGGTGCGATTCTTCGATCAGGAGAGGATTCTTTTGTCCATCGATTGCTGGATCGATCCTCAATGAAAAGAGATGCTGATGATATGGTGCCATAACTCCTGGAGCGACTACAGTTCCGTAGGGAACCGAGTCGCTGATGTCGATTGGATTTGTGCTTAATATTCCGGTCGCTCGAACTTCATAGTTGCTTTCGGCAGCCTGGGTGAAATGAAAAGCAAAAATGTACTCATAATTCCCTACTGTAATGATGATTTGAAGTACCAGAACCCGAGAGCGAGTAACAACTGCGTTGTCTGTCCGATAGTTTGTATGCTTCCAGAGAATTCCGTCGTCAATTTCGTGGCAGCAAACCATATTTGGAAACTTGACGGGGTCGCCGGCCAAAGTGTGGTGATAAGCATCGAAGTACTTGATGCTACCAAGGCAATCACATCCTATGAACTCAGCTGGTATGCACTGTAGTAATTTAATGGAAGACTTTACCAAGCTGTAAGTTGTTGGCATTCACTCCTGCTCCATTATTTCCCAAGTCAAAGGCAGCTTTTCTAGGATAGGGGCTTCGGCTGTCTCCATAAGGAACAAACATCTCAGATAGGGAAAGGCGGTAGAAGAGATCCCTTCCATCGTAGCTCACATCGTGGATTGTGAGTCCCTCACGCTAGAATTGATTAGGAATGCTGCCACGGACCTTTGGGAGCAGTTGTTACATACGTAGTTGAATCCCACTCTCATCCTCCACTTTTCCCAGGTGAGAAGATTTCCCTCTGTCTTGAACGACGGCTTTTCGGGCTGCACAACATGGTACGGCTTTGTAGTATTGCGACGCTCAGGTTGAAGATCTGGGTGATATTTGCTAGTACTGCGGATTTTACGGCGATCAAACTTCTTTCTGGTCCCCGAAGCTTCACTAAATTCGACCATCCTGTTACTTTCAGAAGATGGCAGTGACAGAACTTTCATCACTTCAAAATCTCCGTTCAGCTTAGCGCAAATATCCAGTGGATATGCAAAGTGACTTGTGTCCTTATGGTCCCCAAGCCTCATATAGAGATAGCACTGCGAAAAGTTAGTTTCGAGAACATGAGCTGAAACTCATAGCATACCATGACAATTCTCTGAGTCATATCTTCAATACCATCGGGTACATATGTCCACGATTCAACACAAACAACCGCCTCTTCTAGTAGGTCCAGAGCCTCAATCTCAGCCTTCACTCTTGGATTCTCCAGGCACACCATTTCGCTTTTTTGCATCTCGATGGCATCCGTATAGGAATGTTTGTCCTCTAGGGTCTTTTGGTTGAATATTGTTACATTATTAGGTAATAAGCACTATTCTAGGCTTAAGGTTTAAACCTTACTAGAATCTTCTAGGTTGTTCTTTGATTTATAAGCTTTGATTTATAAGCGTTGATTTATAAGCGTTGATTTCTAAGCGTTGATTTCTAAGTTATAGAAGCTTCTAGTAACTANACTTGTAGTATATATAGTCCGCTCACCCCTTTNTAGATAGATAAGTCTTTAAGTCAAATTTATATTATTATTCTATATACTTGAATCACTCTCGACCTAACAGTCGACTCTTCTTCCGCTATCCACACCTTAGCCGCCTACCGACGACTATATAGATATATCTTCTATATACTATATACCGCGTACTACGGTTATACCCTTACCTCCAACAGAAATTTGCTTTACTTTCGATTACTACGGAAAAGTACCCAGATTGCCTCGACTACACAAAAAGTGTTGTTGAAATATACCGCGGCTTTTTCATTCTAGATGTCGGGTTATCCAGAAGTCCACGACTTTTGACAAGTTGTGGGAAGCGCATCGAGGATCTCAATTCTCCTAATACACAATCGTGGGTGCCTGATTGGTCTTCCCCTAAAGTCTCTGTAATCATCCCTATTACGAACGCTTCTAGACAATCGAATGCCAAGGTCTCTTTTACCAAATCGGGGATAATGGCAGCCACTAGAGTCTATTTAGCAACAATCAATCGGGTCTGTAGCTCAAAGACCTTAAGATTGATAGATATAAAAGCGACAGCTTTGGAACTCAGGAGGTTGACACGGGCATTGAAGATAGAGGCCCGTTTGGTAGGAACGTGTAGTTACCTAGACACGTTTTGCCGCACGATCACCGCAAATATGTACTCAAACATATTCCATCCGCCACATTACACTTTTCTTAATTCTGAAGAAAGTATGCTAGCTGTTCTATGGGCTTTGAATGCTCAGTTGGAAGCGTTCGAAGACGCGTGCTTCTATTCTAGAGATCACGGAAAATATCTCTGCAATGTTGCAGACTGCCTTCTCGGCCGATCGCTCTTTACCACACATGATGGGCACTTGTGTCTTGCACCAGAAGGTGCTCAAAGCGGAGATCTAATGATGGTTTTGCTTGGATGCCTTTCATTGATGGTGCTCCGGCCGAGCGACCATGACCATGGCGGGCACCAAGTTATTGGAGAAGCGTACTGCCACGATCTCTCAAATGGCGAGGCATTACTGGGATCTCTGCCCGAGAATGTTGAAGGTGTCTTACAAAGAATTCAGATTGCGGGCATAAATGAACGGGTATTTATCAACCGCAGGTCTGGGAGCATTCTTGAAGAAGATCCAAGGCTGGGCCCCCTCCCACCAGGCTGGCAAAGTGAGAAGCGTGGAGATAACTCTAGGTTGTGGTTCTGGAACACCGATATGAGCGAGGCAGAGGCGACACAAGAGGATCCAAGAATGACTCTAGAAGCACTTCGCAAGAGAGGAATGGAATTGAAGACCTTTGAGCTCGAATAATGGTCTCCTTTATACTAGATATCAGCAAGAAGAGACAGGAAAATCATGGGTCATGCTCCTAATCTTAGAATTGGCCTATCCTGAACCAGGGCCCATAATCCATTCATGTCGAGACGACTGCGTCAGGATCACATAACTTCTATTTCAGGCTTAGCTTCTTTGTATTTGTACCTTAAATATCTGCTTCTTTCAAACACTTCTCTTTCTTTTAGACAAACAATTAGACTTCTCTTTTTACACACAATCACGTTCATCAGCGTGACTTCGTAATTCAGAACCCCGCCGCGCCATCCAAAAACTTCAACTATCCATCGCCTCGAACAGACGGTTCGAGAGATCAAAGCACAGCCTCTGAATAACCATAGGCACCCGATGCATCTTCCCTGCCTGATTCTGAAAGGAAAAGTGATCTTAAGAGCATCGCCAGTGCCAAATTTATCAACTTCGTTGGATTCTAATTTGGCTCCCTGCTCGATTCCTATAATTAGAATGACATAGGGGAGTCAAATCGGACCCCCTGGATTAAGGCGACCCTTCCATCTGAGTATCGCCCAGATGATTGGGCAAGCTCACCAAGTACCCAAATCTGCACCCTGCCTCGTTCTAATTATACTCAAGTAAATCTTTCAACTATTCTCTGTACCCTATCTTTGCACCCTGTCTCTTAGCGAAATCATGTGTATAACTAATGAGGAGTTGCACGATTTACTCCGATATCGTTATCTAGAGCAGAAAAAAGCCGTCCGGCCAAAGAGCTTCTGAAGAGATCTCACTCCAACATCATCAGGGTTATATGGCGTGGCAGGCCTAAACCTCTATTGTAAAAGCAGGCTATCTGGAAGACTCGGGTGTAAGCAGTTCTCGGTTCCGAGGATTTGTTGAGAAGTGCAACCCCTATATTGTCACGTAATTATTATTTAGCTCTTTAAGTAGTTGCAATCACTCAGACTTGCTAGGTTTAATACTATCCCCGGAATTAGTAATATAGATCAACGAGGATACTACTCTGCGTACGATAGTACTTTAAAAGTGCAGGATACCATTTGTAATAGGTGCAGTGCAAATTATGGGAATGCTCTGGATTTTTATATCAGCCGGAGTAGTTTGGGTTTTAGTATAAAATTTCAGCTTGCTCTAAGCTTTACTAGGCCGAATTCGTGTACGTCAAGCCAATGTAGTCCGAATTGCACTATTGCAATTCGGACTGCTTTGGCTTGAAGTATAAATAAGGCACATACTCTATCTTCTAGTATGTTAAGGTATTATACTTTAGACGCAACCACTTCGAGGTGCACTGTTTTAAACAGACATACTCGCAATTGTAGTACTTCGCATTTCCATCTTCAGTCAATTTGAGCGACAGTTCCTCGTCAGATAACGAAGACATTGTGTTCAGATTGTACCACAACCTTTAGTGTAGTGGAAAATAACGTTTTTGTCGAGGAAGAGCCCAACACAAGATAGCGGTGTAATTTAAATTCAATTCCCACAGCAACGCGTTTCCCATCGCATGGACACGTGTTTTGGCACCCACGGTGTGACGTGGGCGAAAGCTGTTTCTCTATTTTTTCAACCCAGCTTTCTGGGAAGCGGTGAAATGACTCGTAAGGGGAAAGGAATAGAAGCACTTATTGTCAAAGAGCTATTCCTCATCAAAGGATCCACTTATGCCTTTTTAGGTCATCTCTCACCTGCTCTTCAGAAGAAAAGGAACGAAAGGACTTACATTTCAATAACGCCAATCACATTTTATCTATCTTGCACACAAACAAAGTGTTCCGACTGCTGCCACTCATCCATGCACAAACAAATCTTCTAGATTCTTATGACCCATTCATTGATTTGATTTGATTTGTTTCCATTGATTTAATGCTCGCAAAGACCAATCCATCCACCAGACAACCAACCAGCCAACGGGCCAACCAAACATCCATCTATCTGATCGACCAATCCATCTCAAAAGGAAAATGAATTACGGAACGCCGCCTATCAAAACACCGTGCGCTGCTTGCGAGGAACCAAGGAACAAGAGAGAACCTGTAACCGCAAACTCGCACAAAAACTCTGACAGAAAGATAATGTTTGTGCTCTGCATTTCAGGTGTCTTGCTCAATCAAGGAATTCTCTCTTGCTTTCCTTATTAGACCATCAATTCCCATCCGTCCATGCAAAATTCACCCATCCACTCCGTTCGTCCCTCCCACCCGAGACAACCCAAACACCATTCCCATCCCCGATGAATCAGATACATGAGCAGAGAGAAACATCCCACATTGTAGCTAGTTCGCGTCACCTTCTATATCAAAAGCCACGGAAAATGCTTCTTAATCTCTCCTCCGGCTCGAAGAACCAAAATCTGGCTCCGGATGCGTCTTTTTCTCTTTTCTACCCTTGACAACAAATTCACCCATGATCGATAAATGGTCACTGGGGAAGTGATGGTTGGGGAAGCCAGGTACCGTCTTCATGTATTCGGAGTCCACGCCACCCAAAAGAGCAGTCAACTCTAGAGTGTTTGTCGAATACCAAATGTGGTCGATGACATCCCGGAAGCCAGGGACGTAATTGGTGAAGGTCACACGGTCCGGACCTTTGTCAAGAGCACTGTACGCGGATCGCAGAGAGAATGGATGCTCGATACCATTCTTGGAGAAATTGCCGTACTGGTAGTTGCTAAGTTCCTTGTGGGAAGGTTTGATGTTCCCCTTGGCAAGTAATTCGTACACGCTCGAATCTGAAGTGGAATTGAGATCTCCACATAGAATTAGAGGGATTTGAGTGTTGCTCCCGTACTTTATTGAAGGGGCGAATTCCGATTCAAAGTTCGTTTCTGGGCTTCCATTCTCATCGACCAACCCTGCTTTCTTCTCCTTGTCTGTGCTTGGTGGCTTTGTGGAATATTTTGTTGACAGAGCATTGATATTTTCCATCAGGATGGCCATCTGAATTAGTTTCACATCTGAATACTGCGGATCCCAGTGGAGATGAGCGTTCCCAACTATCACTCTTGACCCAGTGATTCGATTCTCCAAGAAAGTGACGATCGCAATATTATCCCTCGGCATGACTCGATTAAATATGTCGTGCTGATTCTTCATGTCTGGCCGATTAATAGCAATATTTGCAATGTCGACAAGCGATTTCTCGAGGAGGATGAATTTGCTACCTTTGAAGAATGTTGCACAACCGTCTACGAACTTCGCATCCTTTTCTGGCATTGTTTTTGATCGTGGTCTCGGCCAGAAAACACCCTTATATCCTCGAACGGAAAGTTTCGGACTGAGGAATTCATAGTGGGTATCAGAGTCAACCTCCTGTAAACAAACAATATCTGCATTTTGTTCATCAATCTCCTTCAAAACCTGCTCCCTTCTCCATTCCCAGGCCAGTGCCTCTGATGGAGTGTAGCCATAAAGCGTTTCTGTACAAGCCTTGTCGCAAAGGATGTTGTAGGAAAAGACTTTGAAGCTCTCTTGATTATTAGGAGGTATGCCATCTTGAAGTGGAACGATTTTTCGAGCAGGTGGTGGCATCGGGGCTGTTTTCTGTCAGTACTTTACAAAACCAAAAGTCCACAGGGAATTACTTGGTGCTTCTTCTCTAAGCTGCTGGATCACAGCCTTCGACCCCGTTTCCATTATCGCTAATTTCAAGTTGGAATCGAGAGGATTGCCTTCAATACCTAGCATTTCCAAGTGATATAGAGATCCCAATTCGTTAGGCAAGGTTTGAATCTGGTTGTTAAAGACGAGAAGGTTTCTGAGGTACACACACATCCCAAGCTCCCGTGGCAGTTCCTTCAATTGATTGAACGAAGCATCGAGATGTCTTAAATGCCGTAGTTGACCAATTGCAGCCGGCAGTTGAGTAATCTTGTTCGACGCAACGTAGAGATCGCCCAAGAAGACATAGTTGAAAAGAGGAGTGGCCAAAACCTTCAGCCCTTGCCCACTGAGGTCCAAGTTTATCCAGTCTTGTCGCTTTACCACGGATTCTTGTCGATATGGCCGATTTCGATCAGCATTATCCTCTTCGTGATCTGTGGCAGTCTCGGCACCCGAAGATGATGTCAATCCTCGGTTTTCCCCTGCTCTCTGCCGCGCAAAATGATTTGGGGCACCATGATCCACCATTGCTAAATTGGCATTCTCGGCCTCTTTGTGCAGCTTCAGTTGCTCAGCCCAGTGCTCGGTAATCTGCTGTGCCTGGCCCCCGCGAGTTGTCCCTGAATGTCCATTTTGAAGGCTATTCGGTGTAAAGCTTGGTGTTGAGTTTGATAAAACGCCAGAGGAATAGTTGGTGTGATGGCCAAGGACCGAGCCATTCGCTGCATGTGCGGCGTGATCTTGTTGTATATTCGTGTGGTGTTGCGTGTGCTGCTGTTGATGACTACTTTGGTGTTGTTGGAAGTTGTACATCAACGGCATCCCTCGCCCACTGGGAGTACCATTGACACGGCCATGATGCCCCTGGGCCTGCCCTTGATTGTACATGCCGTATATGTTCTGGGCAGGAGAATGTGAGTCGGGAGATCGGGAGGGAGATGGCGTCTCGGTGGTGAAGGCAGATCGGAGGTTATTGGGAGGCGTGCCGTTGCGAATTATCTGGTGCCGCGCGTGATGAGTCTGAGTATGCTGCTGTTGATAGTAGTAGTTCCCAGCGCTCTGCTGCGGGTATCTGTACCCATCGGCCATCTAAATCCTCCGCAGACAAAACGAGCGGCGGCGTGGGTGCAGAAATACAGTCGCCAGGCGTTTGGGAGATGGAGGAGCTTCGAATAGCGTTGTGGAGGTTCAGGTAGGTGGACTGGAGAGCGGGGATCGGATCCTTCTTCGTTGGTACATAGGTCTGCTGTATGTACTGTCTGGGCATCTACCACGACCGAGTGTTTGCTCTGCTTGGAGGCCAGCTGGTCTGGCGCGTTCGGGGGGGGTTTGATCGGAGCCAACTGTTGTCGAGCTGTTGGTATTGATTCGAGAGGCAATTGATCACGACGAGTTGGCAGACGCGCTGCAGATATAGGTTGGCCCTTTGAAGGCTAAATGATGTTTATTTGAGACGGTGGTGCTTGGAGGCAGGATCTGCTGGTGGTTATGGGCAAGGTGAGCTTGAGCGCAAGAGACAGGAGTGACGTGTGGAATGGGGACCAGCGTTCGCACGGAGCGGTTCGTAAGCCGTACCTGATGTTAAAAGAGTGCAAGTCCGAGGGTCTCGTGGTCGTATTGGGCGTTTGCGGAGCAGATTGCTTGTCGTTGTGCTGCTTTCTGTTTGGTTCCTCCCATATGCCTTCTCCAAACACTTGGGATGGCGAGGCTTTAGCGCGAGGATGTACTGTCACGTGCTGCTATTTGCGGTTGCGATGCGGGAACTTAAGCGAGGTCAATATTTCGACTTCGAGCACCTGGTGATGCAAGGAACTCCAAGCAAATTTCTACCACATGTGATGACGAACACCTTCTGCGTACTGCAACCTTGAGATAATGCATGAGTACACGGACTGCAGGAAACCAACGCTTTACATTCCGTTACCAACGGACACTATCTCGGCCAAATTCGAATCCCAAGTCCTCAACATCCCCAAAGGCGAATTTCTCCTCGAGTGTGGCTTCGGTTAAACAATCCTGTCTCATAGAAGTTCTCTCGAACACAACAACAATTCATTAACCAATTCCTACACATTGATTGATGATTTGTTTCAAGCCCTAAAATAGCATCTCCGCTAGAGCCAGCGCTCTCCACAAGATCAGCCACCGAAATGACCGCTTCTTTCCTGGAATAGTTTCGACCCATCTAGCTGGGTGCCGGTGACACCCGTGGTCACTCGAGCATATTGATTCATTAATAAAGACGTTTCGATCAGAATATGCAGCCATCCTTTGCAGGTGCACCTGTGGTCGGCCTACCGACCTGCAGGCTTGGTACTCGGGCAGATATTCTTGACGCCCAGAAAGATCCAATGTCTTTCTGTGATACAAGCTTTGAACCGGCAGACTGCGGTAGTTGCCAGCAAAAACAAAACATCTCCGGGGAACTGACATTACGGGAAGATTGTGAGACCTCGACTGAGACCTGCAGCCTCGCTCCAATAAAGGGCGAGCATCGAGCATTGGAAGGCGGGTGAAGGCCTGGTTCTATAAGTTACAGGAGTACGGGGTCTGGTATTGCTTCAGGAATTCACCGGTGGTTGCTTGCATCTCAACTCCACCCACTGGAGCCTGGGCAGGGTGATGGGCAGAGCTCTAAAATCAGGTACCTGTACCAATCATAGGTAAAAAGTTTTCGGCTGAGCACCCAACTTGTGTTGTCGCCCTTTAGTCTGGTCTAGTGATGCCGTATCTTGTCTCTCAACCCGGGGTACCTCTGCAATAAGGCGGGGAAGTTGCCCCCTCAAGGCCTGGGGAAAGACTTTATGCGCTTGGAGCTGCCGCCACTTCCAACGGGTGTGTTAGGGATGCTCGTCGAGTCTGCCTGCTCGCCAGGCCTCTCCTCCGTAAGCGTTATAATTGCTTGCTGGTTATGGCTAGACACATGGCAGCCAGGGAGCAGCAAACCGAAGCGTACTGAAGGACCGGCTTGGGATATCCCATGAATCAGGACGCAATGCACTCCTGAGACTTGATTTGCGAGCAGCCGCCGTCACATCCGCCCATCCATCTTTCCAGCGGCGTGCATTGCCCTATGAGCCTCGGGCGGCGGTGGTGCTGTGGTATAAGGTTAGAGCTCACCCACAAATCTGAAAGAAAGGTTCATCGTCTGAAAGAGGTTTTGCTGTGGCTCTTTGCGTGAACCATCGTCCCTTTGCGAAAGGCGGCGTCCGAGGGTCGCATGCTCCTGTTCCAAATGTGGAGGTCAGCCTTCCTCGCCCTCCCCCCTGAGTTCTCGCCCAACACCCCAAGCTCTGCCTGGCCTTCACGTGTCCCATGCCCATGAATGCACCTGCGAGCGATGTTTGGTAGCGAGTTTCTGGGCAGACCACAACGGCCAAAAGGAGAGATTCTCAGAGCCACAGGCTCTCGTTCCAGCGTCGCATTCGCCACAACCACCAGAGCGCGCAGCCGGTGCTGGCACTCCTGTCGCTGGGCGAGTAGTAGTCGAGAGTCGATGTTGTACCAAGTCCGACGGCGACCTTTCTCCAGATTTTCAGATTAGGCTGGAACCCGGTACCGAAGAAGCTCCAGCTCCAGCTCCAGCTCCAGTCCAGCAGCTGGGCCGCTGATTAGTGGCCATTCAGCAGTATTCCGACCACGAGCCCCCCCGAAAGCAGCCGCTGAACACCTGCGCAGTGGACCATTGGACCCGGCCAATACACCGGCCCTAAACTCCTAGACTCCTAGACCTTCAACATGTCAGAGGCAGCCTTCTTCTACAACTCCACCTGCCAGCGCCCCGATCGCTCCAAACCTCCCTCCGCACACACGAACATCTCTATCAATTCCCAAGCTCAGCCTGTGAAGCCCCTCTTTAAGAAAACCCACGGCGCTGCCGAGTCCAAACCCAAGTCCAAGACCTATCATCCTTCCGAGGACGCGAGTTCCAGCGGCCAATCTTCGGTTCCAAACCCACCAACAAAATCAACATCCCCACGCGTGGAACAAGGAGAACACGATCGTATGTTTCTCTCAACACCGCTTCCTGACTATAAACTTGCCGCGAACCAAACCACCAAAGCACGCGCCCAGGCGCAGGCTATTGCAGCAATTTCCCAGGCGAACCGCAAGTCCTCGTCCACCGGCGGCAGCTCCAGAAGCAAACATGCCCATTCGATAGACTCCCAGTCGGCAGCAGCTCGCGGTGAAGCCGTGGGCCGATCGAGCAGTATCTCCAGCACCACCGGGTCAAGTGCCTTGACAACAGTCACGTCGAGCGATCCCCCACCGCCAAATGCGCTCCTTTTGAAACCATTCGCGAGACGGAGCGGGAGACGATATTTGCGAGACATGTCTCTACCATATCCGCTTCCCTGTGATCTCACCGAGGTACATCGACAAACTCTCCGAACGATGCTGCTATGTCAGGTCTTCAATGGCCCTGTCTGCTCACCTGCGTTTAATACCAAGCCTCCGAAACGCGTCCTGGAGGTAGGCTGTGGCACAGGATTTTGGAGTGTGATGTGCCATAAACATTTTTCACAACGTGGTTTCTCCTCGATATCCTTTACGGGGATAGATATTGCACCGCTGGCACCACGAATGGATTCCGACGATGACATGAATTGGCGATTTGTGCAGCATGATTTGCGGCGGACTCCCTTACCTTTTCGCGAGGACGAGTTCAATCTGATTATGGTGAAGGATATGAGTATGGTCACAACAACAACGGGAATGCAGCAGTCGTTGATGGACGAATATTTACGAATTTTGAAACCCGGTGGTACATTGGAAATTTGGGATGGCGATCACTCTATACGAATGCTCCTAGCACACGCACCGCCCGCTACAAGAGAAGACGAGGATGATAGCGAAGACGAAGAACAAGTCCACACAAACGCGATGGGAACATACACGTTAACACCACAAACACCTCTGGCGGCACCGCAAAATCAATACTTGACGGAATACAATGGTTGGATTACTAAAGCGCTAGAAGCGAGAAAGTTGACGCCGATGCCATGCACGACCATGCTCCCCATGCTCCTTCAGGAGTCCGAAGATCTGACCGAGATAGACAGCCGCCGATTGGCAATACCACTTGGAGAAGTTCGGTGGGAGCGGGAAGGAGTCGGCGGCGGCACAGTTACACAGGGAACCAACGGCCATACCATTTCCTCCAAAGGGAAAGCACGAGAGTTCGATCGAAAGATGTTGACGGCGGGACAAGCGGCGCTTCGGAGAACCGCACTCCAGACGGTCGTCCAGATGATTGAAAGTCTCGAGCCTATCCTCCGGGAAGTAAGCGGGAAAGGGCAAGACGAGTGGGATCGATGGCAAGGAAACATGATGAATGATCTGCTCAAGAATAATGGGACTTCGTGGGGAGAGTGTCTCGAGGTTGGGGCGTGGTGGGCACGGAAGAAGAAGCCTTCGCCGGGGTGAGGTCGTACAGGACGTTGGAATGTTCACGGGAACAGTGAAGCGGTTCGCCAGTGTGTGCTGGTTGCCACTCTATTTATCCGCCTCCGCATATCCTTATCATATCACGCACACACATTTTCTGCACCAACTGTGGCTGTCTCCTAGGGTTCCATCCGGATCGAGGACCGAGAATGCACGTAAGGTGTCGGTGCAGTGGGTGTATCCTTCTGGCGTCTGCGCCGGGGACATTCTGGCTGGTTGGGCTGGGAAAGAGGGAAAGCTTGGCATTTGCATTGCATTGCCTGCTAGATTAGTCGCATTGTTTGCGTTGCTAGGTCGTATGCATTTTTGTTTGGACGGACAGGTTGGGCTGTTCTTGCATCATTCGTGGATCGAATGGGATGGGATTTGCATCAGGTCTTGTCATATCGCTGGCGGAGCGCTCGATATCTTTTTAGATAGTACCTAGAAATACCATCAGTCAGCTGCTATAATATCTATCATCATCTACTTCAAATCTCCAATTTTTCCGACTTTGTGCTCCTATTGAAATTACTGGGAGGACTCAGTGGGTTTCATCTTAAAGAGACCTTAGGCTCTGCTTTTCATTTCCCCGCACCCTTCTTCTAACCCAACTCAATCAAACCTAACCCAAAGCATCCAAAATATTCAAAAATAAAAATAAAAACTCACAAAGCTTCGATCTCTAAAGAAAAACGCGGAATAAATTAGCCCACGCCATATCCAAAACATTTTTAATTTTTCCTCAAAACAGTTCAAAAACTCAACACCACTCACCTTTAACAACAAACTCCCCCCTCCTAATCCCCTCCCTAATTTTCTCTGGATCCGTTTCAGAGGCGTTACTCATAAATGCTTTGTGTAATCTAGGGCGGAAATAGGAGAAGCCTAGGGGGTAGGAATGGCCTAGGTGGAGGAGCTCTGTTTTTTGTTTCTTAGTGTTGGAGTGAGGTTGTGAGGAGGATGAGAGGGTGAAGGGGCCAAAGAGGGTGAGGGTGAGGGTGAGGAGGATGGGGGATGGGGGAATGGGATGAGGGTTTGGGAGGAAAGAGGAAGGGGAGAGGTACG
>JAAMPI010000632.1:0-29810 GCA_013054445.1 Cudoniella acicularis | reverse complement strand
AAAGAGCTCGTTTAAGGACTTCGTTATAAATAACAGCCTATTCTTATAGCGAGTAAAAAGGTCGTCAAGAGAGCTAAAATCATCAAAACTTAACTAATTAAATCCTAAAAATATATTAGAGACTATAAAGGCGAGGAAATAAAAGTCACGACCGTTTAGAGAAACTCTAAATAGTAGGATTTAAGGAGAATTTGATAGCTAGGGCATCTATTTATACTAAAAACAGTTATTATATCTAGTCTCGTATTTGCTATATAAGGTACTTTCTGAAATTCTCTCTTATCTAGCTTTATCCGCTAACGTATACCTCCGAAGTCGCTCTCGGCAGTTACTATTAAGACACGATTATATATTTATTTAAAAACTATATTTTAGGTAATAGCTTAAGTAAGTTAAAACTCGATTATTAGTACTATACTACGCTAACTCTTTTTTTTATAGTTTATTCGGGCTAGCCGATATAAGAAACTAGAATAATATAAAGGGCTAACGAAAAACAAAAAGTTGTCTAATAAAACTTAAGAACGTAATAAACTAAAATACGAAGCTATAAACATACGAAAAATAAACCTCTTAATCCTCTACTTCTAGATCACCTTAGTCTGCCTATCCGCTAGCTACGTTTAGCCTAGCCTGTTTTATTAGTTACTAGACTAGTAACGTTATATTAGCTATATTAGTACTAAGGTCGTTAACTTTTACTAATTTCGTCTCTATTAAAGCTATTCTCTTTTCTATCTTCTTAAGTGTCGAATCTAAAGAGCTTCTACTAGTATTGATCTTTTCTTTAGTATTAATCTTCTTAGTTTTGATTTTCGAGTTTCTAGGTAATACCGAATTAAGCCGCTCCGATTTTAATTTATCTAGTAGCTCTTTATCTTCGGTCGCTATAGTCTACGAATTCGGCTTGACGTCCTATAGCGAAGTGATCCCTTTCTTTTCGTAGTACCTACGAATATAGCCTTCTTTAGCCTTCTTTCTAACTATATTTAAAAATCCCGTCTTATTTAGGACGGTAAATCTATCTGCTATTATAACGCTATAAAACACCTCGGGACATATAGGCTTAGTCCTTGTTCTTAGGTCTGTCCTCTCCCTCTTTCCTATAACGTAAAATTTAAATTCTCTAAAATCCTTTTTATCTACCTTTTATTATACTTTTACTAGCCGGCCCTTTTTATCTGTTTTATCTATTAACTTTATCTCCGGCGTTAGGAAGTACTTTTATAGCTTAATTATATTAATATCGTCTCGGAATTCGAAGTTTAGGTCCTCGGGGTCGGTATATAGAAGCTCTATATAATAGAGAGACCTTAAGACGTCGTCCTTCGTCCTCTGTCGACTAGTAATAATCCGCTCTCTAGTCGGGAGGGGATATGTTATCTAGGGAAACTTTATATTCCTAAACTTCTTCGCTATCGTATTATTAACCACCGCCTTATCAATAGCCGCCTTGTCAGCCGCCGCCTTATTAACAGCCGCCTTATTAGCCGCCGCCTTATCAGCTACCGCCTTATTAACCGGCGGCTTATTAGCTACCGCCTTATTAGCTACCGCTTTGTCTGCCTTCTTCTTGGCTCTCTTCTCTGCCTTTCTTTTGGTTAATGCTTCGTCTGCCTCTTTTTTGGCTACTTAAGCCTATACTATAACTTCTTCGCTTAGGGGGGTTATAAGCCAATTCTAGGGATAGTGGTGTTTGGTGTTTATCTCCCGTAGAGTAGTATTTATCGTATCAATTTTCTTTACCGACTCCTAGTTAGTAGGCTCGCCTTCACCTCTCTTTAAAAGACGGTCTATATAGGGCTTGGCCATCTCGAAGTTTGACGTAAAAAATAGAATATTAATAATCTATCCGTCCGATAGGTTTTCCTCTTTCTCGTTTTATTACTTAATCTTGTCGTTTAAAGCCTTTAATATACCTAGGGCAGTCAGGTCGGTAGAATCGATCATAAGCTTCGCCAAATACGGTATGGCTTCTTGATATACGTTCTAAATAATTTTAGACGGCTTTAGTATCGCGTCGGTTTCTATTATACTATCTATTTTATCTTCGGGCAGGATAGGAACGACGTCTCCGTCACTATTAGTCTCGTAATTACTTAATTCGCTATCAGATTTATCGCCGCTATGATTTTCTGTTTCTGTCGAATCCTAGCCGTTTACTAAAGTCTCTACTGTTACTACTACTGTCGCCTGTCTGGCTTTATCGGTATCGATCCTACCGTCCTTAACCGCTAGGGTTACCTTTAGAGTGACTAAACTATTCTTGACTTTCGTCCCTCCTTGCTTGTTACCGTCTACCCCTAGATCATTACTTATGTCTGTCCCTATCGCGGCCATTTTTCGAATTAGAATCAGGTTCTACTTAAGAGCTATAGCTTCGCTAAGGATCTGATCAATGTTAGAAGATTGTTCGCTATATAAGAGTGCTTTTTAGATTTAGGTATGACTTGGTTTAGATTATGACTTGATTTAGGTTATGACTTAATTCAAGTTATAGTTTAGTTTAGGTTATGACTTGATTCTAGGTCTACCTACTCGTTAGAGAAAGACTGTTTTTTATATAGTTTATCCGGGAACTATTTAAGGCACTATTTATCTTAGGAGCCGACTCCGGTCCCCGTACTTTATAGAGCCATAATAGGTCCCGCCGAATACTAAAGGTATAAAAAATTCTTTAGGGCGCTATTTCCGGTCCCCTTTTATTTAGCGGAGACTTAAAGTAGTGCTAAAAGTACGCACACTAGTCAACCGAGTCACCTTTCGGACGCCTCTATCCGCCCTAATAATAGAACATTTTGCTTTTGGCTTAAGATATGACTTGCTCTCCTCCTCGAGCTAGAACTAGAGAACTTTCTAAGTTGCGTTCTTCGACTATAGCTATATACATCTCTACTCTCTTTACGACAGTTTTCTTACTCGACCTAGGCCTGGCTTATAATAGAACAGGCCTAGGAATACGTTTCTAGAACACTACTATAGCCTAACTGGCCACTGCCTCCTCAGGCATCTCTATAATAACAAATAGCCCTTTTATTAAAGAAACGGCGACTATCTAAATCTAGATTAGCAACTTGTCCGGATCTGGCGTTATCAAGCTTAGTAATGTTTCTATAGTATCTAAAGTATCCAAATTAAGCGACCTGCTCAACCTAACTTCTTTTACTAACCAATCTTATCAAACTAAAGCTCCTTCTTCGCAGACGACCTTCTGTCCGCCTAATACTACTACGACTTTTCCTTACCGGGGTACTTCGGCTCGGAATTTTAACGCAACTATAAAGGACCTAACGGCTTAACTATCTATAGGGCCTATACCGCTCACTTCGCCGATTTTTACGGGCTCGGGCTCTCTTACAAGTACCGGGCTCCTAAAAAATCCCCGCCACTCTACTCGCTCTTATTCTCTAAATTACTATTATATCATTTCTTTAGGGCTACTACTAAAGTTTGCTATTTTTCATTTTTGTGCTTGAATGAGCTATTATTGACTGGCTACGCCGGGTAAAGGTTAGATAGGTTATAAAATTAATATAGGTCGCTGTGTTTCCCTTCTTTAATAAAGCCAAGTGTTAGATTTATATATAAAAGATAATATTCTGTCTTAAACAATAACCTCTTATATCTCTGACTTTAATATATAGTAGTGAAGTTAGGTTTGTATTATATCAGTCATATAGTCTTTAGTCTCGTAAAATATAAGGTATCTATTAGTTTAGATTTACTATTAATAATAGTTTATAACAAATACGTTAACGAAATCTATTTTAGTTAAAGACCTTTCTCGCCTATATTACTAGAGAAATCACCCTCCGCTTCCGAATCCCCCCCTAATTCAATTTGTATTAGGAGTTCCTCTAGTCTAGACAAATATATAGCGGTTGCTGTTTTAATAGTAGTAGTACTAAAGCATTTAGACCGACATGTTATAAATAAAGGAGAACTATTTCCCCCTTTCCCGGCCTCCTTCCTACGCTAACCCCTTGTTCCCCTTGTCAATATTAGAGTAAATCTAGTAGTCTTTTTACGGTAAAGTTCCCCCTTGCCCTTTTTCGATATAAAGGTAAATCCGAAAATCATGTTAATCAAATTTATCTTAGAGATCTTAAGAGATTAAGACGAGGGATTAGATTCGGATCTAGAAATCTTGACGAAAGAAATTAAAATTGTCTTTATATACCCGTAAGGACGCCTCGAGCTAGACAGGGGGTTAATAATTGATAGGAAACTATATTTAGACGGGGCCTAAATAGGCTCTAGGGATCCCGTTTAGGATAAGAATAGCAGCGAATTTAGGCGCTTAAGATCTTTACTTATATGATATATAGACGCCCTCCGATTATACTTACTTTACTAAAAACATATATTATAGATACCACCTCTAGCCAAGAAGCCGCCCTAACTCCTAACTCGCAATTTGCTTCGCAAGACCTAGTAGACTTTTCTATTAACGATCTACTTAAGAGAGTCGAGGAATTTTAAAAGCGATAGTAGCTAGAGACGCTAGAGAGAATTACTATAGAGAATTCGTAGCTAGAATTCTATATCGTAAGACATTAGCAAGATTCTACTCGTATAAAGAATCTATTATAAGAGATATATACTGCTATGATACTGATATAGGAGGCACTCGAGAAATGTCGTCTTGAAGAAATAAAGGCGAATAAAGCCTGGCTTATACTCTAGGGAATACGTGAGTATCCTAATACGACTCCTAGAAGTTATCTAGCGGGCTAGATTTGATTTAAACTAGGTATATACTCTGATTTAAGGAAATAAATTTTTTTTAATTCCTTGCCCTAACTATAGCCTAATATAAATGATTTAATGATTATCTCTTATAAACATAGCCGCCTAGATCCGAAGCACTTAAATATAGCCTATTTTAATATTATTAACTTAACGGCCTTCTTTAAATCCGCTACTAGACTGTCTATAGTATCTTTAGACTCCTTCGTCTATACTACCAGTTTTTTTTATATATGCCTCTATATCCGTAAAAAATCTATCTTTAGGGTTAATATTATCCTAAATATAGGGGGGTAGGCATTACCTTATCTTCTCTTATAACCTAGTAGTATCTTGTTAGCGATAGTCTACGGGTCTTTATATAAGGAGGGCACTCACTCGTTCCGAAGGTCCTAAATAACCACTTCAAGCCCGCTAATTCTATCCTCGAGTAAAGTAAATCTATCTTTAAAACTTAGACCGGCTTGTGTCAAGCCTTAATCGTCAGTTATGTGCTCAGCTATAGCGCTTTATAACTAAGCACCTGTCTAGACCTATAGCGGCTCTCCTAGATCCGTTATAGTATAGTTAAGTTTACTGCCTTATACTAGCCATATATAGCCTTTTAAAGCGTTTTCTATTAAAACCGAATCATAACTAGGATAAAGGAACATTTAAGAAATTTAGTGATTAGGAGCATATAAAAAAAACATTCTAAGCTTCCCGGTCTAGGAAGTTTCTTAGAAGAAGAGGATTTAGTTCCGACTTTTAAACTGCGGTTTGGTTTAGGTACTGTTAAGCGTTTCGATAGTCTATCTTAAGGATTCTAGAGTATGACGGATGACCTATGATTTAATAGTTCTAGTCCTTTTAAGTATAAGTCGTCCTTTACTATAAATAGAAGTGACGGAGTATAGTAGCTTAGATCAATCTTACTATGTTTAGTAGAATATTAGATAGTAGAAGCTAATTAGATGTTTTAATATAAACTAGCTTATAACTATTTACGGAAAATAGGCACTGATTTCTTATATTGACTAGCTCGAACCCGGTATAGAAGTCTCGTTCCCCCCCGGTTATTACGGGTGATCCGCTTGTACTGACCCTTCCGTCAGGTTTAAACATATAAGCCGTTTAATATTCCGTCTTATACTAATTTCTTACTCGAAATCCTATATCTTTCCCCGGTTTTCGCTCCCGAGCCAGCTCGCTAATTCTTCTATAGCTTGGTATAACGTATCCTAGCTCCTAGATATCTTATTATCAGCCTCTACTACTAGCGGTTAAAAACGATACTATAAGTTTTAGTATATAACAAGCTTTCGTAATGATTGTTCGTTTTGGTATAGCTTTTTCGTAATCAGATACTAAAGATAAAGCACCTATACGTTAGACATTATTAAACTTGGAGACGGTATTAAAGGTGATAGTATAGTAACTTATACCTTAGTATTAGCAAGTAGTATATATATTCTACTTTCGAAGAACTATCGTAAAGGCTAGGAGCCCGATTCTCTCCTAGGGAGCCAAAAACGGTCACTTCTGATACTAGGGGTTAGTAGACTTGTTACCTTAAGGTGTTTAGAAGCGGTATCTAAAAACAGTCTTAGAAATAAGCTAGGATATTTCTAGAATGTTTTATTTATTCTATATATAGGACGCTGATTTATAGTATTTTAAGGTCCTAGTCAGGATACCTGGTAGCGGATGGCTACGATCAGCGCTAGGCTATAGAGTCGTCTATGTTCGCCCTACGCCTAACCGAAGACACTGATCTAAGAAAATAGCCTCTATATGTTAAAATGTCTAAGCGCGGCTTAAGGATACTTTAAGAACATTTCCGACTCGCTAATTTGCTAGACAATTCTATTTAATCGTATATCCCTTCTAAGGACGGAAGCCAAACACCCACGAAGTAATAATATAGGTAGAGAACATAAAAACTATTTAATCTCTATAAGAATAATCACCAAATCATAATATAGTATCTCGGTATGTTTAATATACGAGACTAGGGGCAGAGAAGGCTTATAAAAATACTATCTAGGTAAGCATAGTATATATGATCCTCCGAAAGCACTCCTAACACTCTTAGGCCAACCGCCCCGAACGTATTGATACTAGCGGTCGAATATTATTATCTAATTCTCGTGATAGCGCTAGGGTATAACCTTAGCTACTTAGCAACCAAGAGCTTGACGCTATAAATAAGAAACTCCTGACAGTAGGCGAATCTATCGAAGTGTCCCGCTAAAAATTGTTCGAGACACGGTTTGTCGCCTCTTCTGCTCTATAAGACCTTAAACAGGAACGACAAATTCGACTAAGGTGCTCTGACGCTTATAAAGAACTATACGTCTAGTATAGAAGGAATGTTATAGAGATATACGAAATGACGACCAAATACGTCTCGCTATATAAGGAGCTTAAGGAATCCTAGAAGACGCTTTCTGATTACGAGTCGTCTTTCGAAGAATTTAAGCGTCGCGCTACTAAGAATAAAGATAGAATCGGGGACCTTAAGAGGAGAAGAGTAGAGACTATAAAACAGATCGAAGTAGTAATTAATAGGGATAATTCGGCTAGGAAGAGGATCGATAAGCTAGAGAAAGAAAGGGGCGATTTGATATAGGGACATCGGGTAGTAATTAGTATAAGGATAGCTCGTGAGTGTCTTACTAAGCAAAGGATTGGCGAGCTATAGGAGGGAGTAGACGTATTGATATAAGAATATCAGGTAATAATAAACATTACGATCGACCGTATAAATTCTACCGAATAGAAGGTCGGGGAATTTAGGAAGATTATTAGTATATCTGAGTATCAGGAGGTGGCTTCGACCTGCCTGACTCCTTCTCCTAAACAGTCTCTAGGAGCTATAAAACGACCGAGGTCGGAGACCAGACAGTAAGGCGGGCGCCCTTCTAAGCATAGGAAGTGTAAGGACATAACAACGATAGGGGAGGAAGACACGATAGTAGTACGAAATTGAATTGACAGAATAATAGTTTAGGATAGCTCGATAGTATTTATATATTTACGCTTAATAGAAAATTCATTTATATATTATACTAAAACAATTTATATTATAAAACATAAATCACTCTAGGTGACGGAATATTTCGGAACGATAAACTGACTACTAAAGTCTTATAGCTCTATAAAGCAGTCAAGCACCTATACCGATGACTACTTAGCACGGTTAGTTGGTAGGACTTTAACAGGCCGCTGTTCAAGTTAATATAGAGATGTTCGGATACTAGATCGGCTCGGTAAGCGTTAGGTCGTTAAATTAAGCTCATATTTTGCTGACGCCAGACGACGAACTAATAGGGCCTATTTCCTACCCTACTAATCCCTGCCTCTATACCCTAGTTCTATACCCTAGTTCTACACCCCGGTTCTATACCTGGTTCTATACCTGGTTCTATACCTGGTTCTATATCTAGTTTCTATATCTAGTTTTATACCTAAGTTCTATACTAATAGTTTTTCTAAACAGACTGCCCGAGAGTATGTTAAGTAAGACTTCCGTAGATAAGGTATCTACCTTAGATACTATAGTATTCTTTTACCGCGAATGGCTACCTAAAAGTGCGATCGTCGGCTTTGTCGCACGTTAAACTAGTCTAATGTCTTATATTTAACATAAACAGTACCCTTAAAGCTCGACAGATAGGCTTTAAATCCGTCCCTACTAAAGATTTTATTATTTATATTATATCTCGTATATGACAGGCTTAATTATAAAATATCCTAAATGTCTACGTAAAGCTACTCAGACTCGACGGCTACGACGTCGAGACGTAACACCGGCTATAGTACTATCAGTGCTTTTAGTAGCTCTATAAATCTAGATAAAGACTAGACCAAGATCTCGAATATAGCCGAGCGTAGGAAGATTCAGAACAGAATTGCCTAAAGGAACTACCGTAAGTAATTCCGCAAACTCTATAGAAACCTATAGTTGATCTAAGGGTAGGTAAGAAGCTTAAGAGACGCCTCGAAGACCTCGAGAGAAGAACGGAGTCGTCTTTAGCCTTACCACCTCAGATGCCTATAGAGCTATAGTATTAACAAGATCAGAAGAAGAGTGTTTAGTATAAGAAAAGCCTAGAGAGTATCTATTATCAATCTCTTCTAAGAATCTTATAAAACCGGTATAAACTACCGATAGAAGCCCTGCTCTTTAGACCCTTATTAGAGTAAGAAGGATCTCGAACGCCTTATCTTTTCGTATACCATATATATCCTCTATACCCGTAACAATCGTTTCCTACGGGATATCAATACGGAGATTGTCTTGCCCTAGTTCTATTAATGATATACTTCTACGAGACTAGTAAGCGGGAGGAGGATATAATAAGCCTATTTAATATAAGCTACCTAGGTTTTCTAGTAACCGACCTTTACGTATCCTACGGATATAAAGATTTAAACCCTTATATAAATATAATCCTAAGTCAATACTAACGGCTCTCTTATATTCCTACGCACCTTTAACCTAATTAGAGTCAGGCTACTAATACGCGTAAAAACGAGGTATTATAATAAGACGTTAATTTCTTGTTTAGGGGTTCCTACGAAATAGAGTTCGAAGCTCTTAATACCTATTCTAGAGTCATTTTACGAAATTTGGTCTAAAGGAAAGGAATAAAAACTTAGCTGTCTAGTGTGTTTTTGTTTTCTTCTTAGAGGAGGGGGGTTTTATTAGATTATTCTTTCGTCTATAGGAAATCAGTTGATTTCTGCTATAAACACCTCGTAGGCCTTACTTTTAAGGAATAAAAATTGGTCAATACTATAGCCAGTTTGTTTTCGTAAACTTAGTAGCATGCTATCTATAGCAGTTCACCCGCCTAGTTAGCCTAAGAGGTGCCTAATATCTTAAATATGTCTTTTCTATATTTATTCTATTTAAATAAAAGCAGATATTAGGAAAGATCGTCTACTACTCGACTAATATCTCCGCACGTACTTAAATCAGAATAGCCTAGAACAATATACGTTAACGTAATAGAATATATAGGAACAAGCACGAAACACTATGATTCTATATATACTTTACTCTATATAAGGTCTACTTCCTTTCGCTCCCGTAATTTTTTATAGATTCCGATAGACGGGCCTAAAGACTACTATAGTTAACCCGGACCGCGTCCTCTAGTATATAGGACAATATTAAATCTCTTAGACGATCCGCTTTACCTTCTCGGTTAGCTATAGCTGCCTTGCCTAGGGCCTCGATCTGTTTTATTATCAAGATTAGCTCTTATATTTAGCCTCCGAAGACGAATTAAACTGACCTCGCTATTAGCTCTTTATAATATCGACTTCCGCGTATTACTATTTCGAGTTTTTATTTTCTTAAAAGACTTCGTTATATCCTTCTAGTCTTTTCCTTCGCGTTTCTATTATACTAGAAGCATCTTCTTATCCTAACTCTCTTTCTAGGTTTAAAACCCTTAGGTCGTTAGTTCGTCGAAGTTAGGGAAGATCGGGTTTTAAATATCAAAAGTGTTATCTATAATAGTACTAGCCAAGTTAAGTGTTAATAGCTCGTCGCTATTAGGGAAAATTTAGTTGTCTACCTCGGTGTTAAGTATTAATAGTTCGTCGCTATCGGAGTCGTATATTATATATTCGGGGAAAACTCCGTTGCCCGCCTCGATATTAAGTGTTATTAGGTCGTCGAAATAAGAATCGTAAGGGCAAACTTGGCTTAGAATAACATTAAAGTTAGTGCTCGCTATAATGCCGTCCGCTACGGTATTAAGAGCTATTAGTCTATCGAAATAGGAATCGTAAGGTATAGAATCTAGGTAAACTAGGTTACGAATAAAGATCTCGTCCGCTATAGTATTAGTTACTAAGTTAAATATCGTTGTTTCGTTAAGATAAGAATTAAAAGTATAACCTAGGTAAGCTTGATTTTAAAAATTATCTTCCGTTATAGCGTCGATTATTAAGCTAAGCTTCTTATTAAGTATAGAATTTAATGGTTTATATAAGGCTTACTTCGGCGGCGACCTCTCTTACGAATATTACTAATATATCTATAACTTTCGGACCTATATAACAATTTCTTTTTCGCTATAAGGAGATCGACACGGCTAGAACATTCTATTTTCAGGAGGATTCTAGGTGAATCCTAGCTCTATTTACGGCAACTAAGGTCTTCCGAACGTATTAACAAGCGCTATTTGCCGCGTATATAAATAATAGCGTTTACCGGTAGATAGTATGATTAAGGATCCTAGAGACTGACTAGTGATCTAGGATCTAGTAAGCCAGTCACTATACCCCTCTAGAGATCATCTAAGATCTTATCCGACGTCTTATCTAGGCCTATATACCAAACGTAGGAATTAAGCTATTTTAAGGACGCTTATAGCCTCTAAGTTCCGATCTTATCGCTTACTACCAAATTCGTAATAAATCTTTAACTATAAGATATTAATACCTAAATCTATCGGATAGATTTAACCTATAAAATCGAAATCCCCTATTCCTCTTACGGGTCGGCGAGCTATCCAAACACCCCTATTCAACACTAGTAGTAGCGAGCGTTAAAGCGATTTAATTGACTATAAAGGGCGCGTAGGGAGAGATATATATATATTTAGTCCGAATCCTAGGTCACGATACTAATAGCTACCTAACAGGTATCGACTTTAAGTACGATCTACGCTTCGATTTTCCGCGAGGCCTTCGTCGGCGAGGATTCCGTAAAAGCTAACCCGGCGTATAGCCGCTTCCTTAAAACTATCTACGAGGAAAAGGAGGAGGAGACTAATAGAACGGGAGGGATAGAGGGTACTTGTTACTAAGAAAACATTATCGGTAGATTCGGGTCGGCTAGCGGAGAAGACAAAGCTAGCGGTGTCTATCAAGACACTAATTTGATTAGACATCTTATAAGTTGTTAAGATAATATAAGACTTGCTTCCCTTCGCTCTCGTCTAGTAATATCACATTTAACCATTTTTTTAAACGTTGATTTTAAGTTTATACGTAGCGTAGGAAGTCCTAAAAAACGCTATCGTTACTTTTTATATCGAACGGGTTAAAAGATCTATTATAGGGCGTCTAGCCTTATTAAACTATCAGACGATCCGTTATTACTAAGAATCTAGAAAAAATTACGAGTCATCACACCTCTAAAAGGTAAGAAGTAGAATGTTCTTATAGTATCGTAGTATAGCCGGAACCCAGACGAGTCGTCACCTTCGAAATGTTGTCGACCGTTATTCCCCGATAACGGTGCCAACTATAGTAATATAAGTATAGAGACGCTTGACTCGAGTCCGACGGCTGATTTTAACGCTATAAGTAGATATGCTAGTAGGAAGTAAAGCCGACCCTCCTCTTTCGCGTATACGTAACCCCCCCCTAGGGAAGACATGAATCGGCGATCCCCTCTTCTACCCCAAGTGATCTCACGGCAGCTCTATAGCATAAAAGAACCTTCCTTATAAGATAACGGACCTAATAATCTAGTATAGCCGTATAGCGACTTATTTCCTTATAGTAACGTAGAAGAATAAATATAGAGCGCGCGTTATAAGGCTATGCTGACTAGTGTTTTGGCTATACCGTAGCCGCCGAAAAACTCTTCTATTTTAAATAGAATAGAGTGAATTTCTTTTATAAATAATACGGCGCCTACCGGGCGAGAATATAATGTTCTCCTTTACTAGAAGGTCAGAATTTAGATGATTATTAACCTTTAATAACTGTTTCTTATAAGATATATGCCTTATAGAGCTAATTTAGACCCTATTAGTAAATAAGATCGCGCTAGTCGTAGGCAAATCCGAGCCCTACGGAAAAGTAGCGCGAACCCCCCTCTTCCTAATCCTCTATATCTATATCGTTAAGCGTAAAAGAATTCTACTCTTACTAACAGATATAAGCCATCCTCTAGGCAATTCTTAAGACGACTTACTATTAACGGCAGAGGAAACATAAGGTCAATGCCGATCTACTCTAATCTCTATCAAGATAGTACCTTTATAAGACTTATATCTTTTAGAACATTCAAACTCTAACCTCTTATCCTAAGGTATAGAGAATCCTATATAAACTTTCCTTTGTTTCCCTCTATTTCTAAAAGAGCTTCGACTAAGAATCTAGGGCCTCGCTCTTCTAAGACCTTATATAATCGAGCAGGTCTAGAACAATTCGAAGTTAAAATAGGAATTCGTCCGTAGAATACCTGTCGCGCTCTAGGCTAGCTCTAAGGCTCGAAGAGAGTTTTTAAGGAATACGGACGGCCTAGTCGTATCTTCTATATATCGATATATTATAGATATACGGCCCTTCTTCTTTTACTATAAGCTAGATATAATCTACGTTCGGCGTTAATGTTTGTTTAACCTCCCTCTAAACTGACCTACTACTTATTATAACATAGTCTATTTTAACCTTAATCTTTTAAGTACTCACCTCTACTCTCTCTAAATAGACTAGGGATTAGAGCCGTACTAGTCGCAGTAGTCTTAGTAAGTAGGACCGGCCTTTATTCGCTTATTCCCTCGCCTCGAGACGTTTACGCTTGTCGTCATAATTTCAAGATAGGCTTAGGTAGACGGTAAAAAGGAAATACTAGTAGGGATTACTAAGAAGCATACTACGGCACAGTTTAAAATTGAGTAGAGTCGGCATCCGGAGTAGCGTATGCCTATGATCAATTTTCACTATAAGAAAGACTCGATAGACTAGAGCATTTGTTCTATAGCAAGGAGCCTACTACCCGAAAACCGTAGCGATACTCAACTGCTATATAACTAGGCTAAAGAAATAAACTAATCAGGTTAAATAGTAAGACTACCTACTAAGCTCGTATATTATCGTTAATATAAAACCTAAAATCCTATTATAAATACTACTATTATAATAAGAATCAAGACCCCCTACTTGCCTCTCGGTGCTCCTAATAGAGGAATGCCACGCTTAAGTTCATCTCCCCTATATATAAACAAGTCCTCGATACTACGGCATACTTCGTCGTAAGTAGATATCTTAGGAAGCCTTTCGTAGAGGATAAACAATACGTTGGCTATGACTACGGGAATCATTTTATCTCCGCCCCTTAGAACCGATATTTTATACTTTACCTACACCTTTCTCGAGTCGCTAACGGTAAGTAGAAATGACCGTGATATAGAAACTTTAGCTATAAAGACTTCTCCTATAAGAGATGGTTTTTCGAACTCTACGCCTAAGTATTTCGTTAATAGGTAGAGAGTTATAGTGCCTCTATTATAGTATTCCGCGTAGCCCTCGTCTACGAGCGTAGCTAGTATACCGCTATAAACCAAGTCGGTATAACTAGTATAAGAAGAGTCGAGGCAAAACACTAAGATAGCGATCTTTCCGGTTCGTTCGATCTAGGTCCGTCGGCCTACGTCAAGTAAGGCGGGTATACTAAGTCTTCGAGGGAACGTTATAATCTCTTTAAATCCTAGTTCGGATTCTATACGCTTTATAAAAGCGTATTTCTCGAATTGATCACTTAGTATTGTTGACTTAAGCGGGCTATTTATTAGAGTGTTGACTATAAGGGTTCCGCTAGTAGCGTGTCTAAAACTTAACGGGCTAGCTATCTTATCGTAGTAGTTCTAGGTGTCAAGTCCTGCCTAAGAGTTTAATATCCGGGATTTAGAGGAGACTATATAATATACCTATATTAAAGATATTGGCTTTAATATTTTTTTAACTATAGTATTTATATATATAAGGACAACCCCCTCCTTATATATTAACTATAAAAAGGGAACTAAATCATATACTAAATAGAAAGATTCGAACCACTCGCCCTATCTTGCCTAGTGACTTTTGATAGCGTACCCTGGCTATACGACAGGCCGTTCTATTGTTTTTATATTTACTGACCGATTAAAGGATAGCGGGTCCGGCAGAAACGGCATTATCCTTCTTTCGGGTAGATCTTGGTCCTTTGAAACCGCGCCCTCTAGAGTCGCTCTACGAGATATAGCCTCTCTCCCCGCTCGTCTTAATCTATTCCTTCGTACGGAACTCGAATGTCTCTTCGACATACCCTTCTCTATATCTTTAGGAAGCTTGTTCTGGGATTTTAGATACGCAAGCTATTAATATGTTAGTATATAGAACATAACTTCTAAGAGTACACTCACAATCTGACCTATATCCTACGAAGTTTGATCCGTGGTTCTAAAGGTATAGTACTCGCCGTTTTCGGGATTATATATGATTAATACTACCTTAAATCCGTATAGTTTTCCTATTTCGTAGGCTTTATGTTCTATACCCTATCTCCGTTTCCTTCGTTACGTGTTCCGTTCTTTCCTTGTCTGATCGGTCATAATAGTCTAGAAGCTATTAGAGAAGGAAAACTTATATAACTTAGAGGATGCTGTCTTAAATCGGGAAAAGTGGTCACGGTAAGACTGATTATTCGTAGTATAGGAGGGGCCATTTCCGGCACTATATTCTTTTTAAGACAACCTTAAAATAGATTTTGGTTAGAAAATAGTCCTATTTGTGTTAAGTATAAGAAGCACTAAGAGAGGCGAGCGTGCCCCGTCCGTCGTGTCTCGTAAACTTAGCTATAGACATCATATAGTAGTATACTATAGCCCTTAAAGGCCTCGTGGTTTTATTCTACGCTTCTTATCTAATTATAAAGATTTCTTATTTCTTTAAGCATTTGTTTTGCCCCTAAGTTCGTTTTTCTATAATAGGCTTTAACCGATATATAGGATTTCCGACAATACGGGTTAATATGATATTAGTAGTATTGTTCCTAGTAGGAAATGCTATTTATATTACTGTTAGGGTAAAAGATGTCGTAAGCCTAGTAAAGCGTTCTGCTTTACTATATATAATCAACCTAATACTATTAGCTTTAGGAGAACGTATAAACCCTATAGCCAGTATTTTTAGGGTAAGGCTAAGAGCCTCTACTAGTATATACGAGTGGTTAGGGAGCGTCGTTATAGCTAAGGGCTTGGTCTACGTAGTAGCGGCCTTGTCTTCTTAGTATATTAATATATATAACACATCTAGGGTAGCTAAGCTAGTAGTAAGTCATCTCTATTTCTTTATTTTATCGAGAGCTAACGCTTATAAAGGCTGCCGCTATTAGCGCGGTCCTACTGTTCTCTTCTATAGTATATATACGCCGACGTTTCTATAAGATTTTCTAAAAGCTTTATCTGATTCTTATAGCTATGCTAATAGCGGCGATATATCTATATAGCGCGTCGAAGGATCTCTAGAAGGCGCCGATAGTATACTTATTCGCCGTAATTTGCCTCTAGATAGCCATAGGTGCCCTCCGGTTCGGATAGACCCTCTACCGTAATATTAAGCATAGAAAGCCCCTTAACCGGGCAATAGTATAAATAATAACTTATAAGACTAAGAAGAGGGATATACCTGTATCGGATGCTATCTATATATACGTTCGCCTGTCGAGACCGTAGCGGCCCCGAGCCGGCTAATATATATACCTTAGTATCCTAGGTATAAGCTATACCTCGTTCGTATAATCGTACCCTTTTTTTTATGTCTTAGTAGTATCGAGATATTAAAAGGGATATTATTATTCTTATTATAGAAAAGAGGAAAAGATTTACGTAGGACCTGTTTCGTTATACTACGAATAATATCGATTAACGTAACGAGATAAGAGCTATAATCGAAGGGCTATATAGAAAAGAACTAGATCTCAAATCATACGGCACTATCCTCTTGTTCGCTACCGGTATTAGAATAGCAGGCTAGCTACCGTATATTATATAGCTCTTAGAGGAGTACTATAATTCCGGAGAAAAGAATCGAAGGATTGCCGTCTTTTAAGAGCTAGACTCTAAAAGTAAGTGTTCTAACTCTTATTACTAAAGATTCCTACTAACTAGTCAAAAAGTATATTTAGCCTAGGTTGCCGACATAATAATAGAACTATTAAAAAGAGATACCGATAGGGTTTAATCTACTTATATATTCCTTAAGACATTATTATTAACTATATAATAGATACTCGATATATAGCTTTTTGTCTTCGGCAACTATATTTCTAACTAAACGGAGTAAGGAGACGTAGCTCGTCTTAAGACGCGAATCAAAATGATATATAACGGTATAAATACCGAAACTCTTATCTAATCTAAGATTAAAGGCAGGTAGGGTCGTACCGTCGTTTCCCGTAAGTCTTATATCCGCTCCTATACTAATATCTCTATTAAAATATAAGAATATAGTATATATAAACAACGAGACTAATAATAAGATTCGTATGATTGTTCGGCAAATACGGGACAAGACAATTGATCTTAAAGAGCTAGAATATCGCCCCTACTCGGCTTAGGGAAACGACTAGCGCTTAGGTAGTAAGGTTTAACGTAGAAGTGAAAAGGATAGGAAGGGAAACGTCTAGGCTATGTTTTTATGTCTTTAAGAATACGGAAGTTATAACTAGTAAGTAATCATACTATATTCTCTTTCTTGCTTTTCCTTTTCTCTCTTTTTTACTTTTTTACTTTCCTTTTTATAGTATCTAGAGTAAACTCTAGAATTTCTTTCTATTAATAGGTTATAATTCGGAATAAGTACTAATTTTATATTCCTTACTATATATTAGCGTTCTATTACCTATTAATCCCTGACTATCTAAACTCGAACTAGACTTATAGAGCTAAATTAAATTCGGTAATAGAATTAAAAAAAGGTACTAAATCTATATACTCCTAGCTAGAGTCTTGCCGACTCCCCGGTGACGGTATATTTAGTACCTAATAAAGATAGAATAGTAGGGTAAAGAAAATTAAAGAGGGTATATTATAAGAGCTAGTTTTATCTAAGGGTTCTTATAATTATACGCTGATATTAGCGGATTAAAAAGTCATAAGAGAGTAAGCCCTAGTAATGTCCTCGCTCGTTTTTATAGATGTCAGGCAATGAGATTATAGAGCCTAAATAGGATCCCTAAGACTCGACGGATACTAAAATTATACTCGGAGCTAGAACTAGCTCTTCTAAAGATATAGTATAGTTATCTTAGTAGGGCGAGGGGATTATAAAAGATATCGTATCTACTAAACCAAAACTTAGATTAATAATAAACTTATAAAAAAATAGCTATATATAAAATCAGGAGACTAAAACCGCGTCTTATACTCCCGGTGTCCGACCCTATCCCTATCGACGCTAAAATTGCCCGTAACGAAGAGACATTAGTAGTAATTAAGGCCACTAATAAAAGCCTACTAGTATCTAGAATCGCTTAGACTCCTAGTCTCTTTAAGATGATTAAGTAAAGGAATAAGGAAAATGACCGATTAAGGTATAAGCTTGCGTACTAGTAGACAAAGTAAGGGGGGGAATTACGTCTCCTAGAAGAGGTAAGACTAGTTATCGAAAAACTCTAATAGGCTCTAATCGAGCATTATAAGCTTTAAAGCTCAATTGATTATAAGTTTAATATAAACCGATAAGGTAGGGCGGTACGGTAGTTTGACACTTATCGATAGAGTAAAGAAAAGGAAAACTATGTCTATATTTAAATATAGTATAAACGATATTAGAATGTCCGCTTTAAGGAAGTACGTGAAATAGGGCAAAGGTTAGTATTTTAACGTTATAAGATAATTTAATTATATTTTAACTATAGCGATATTATATTAGGCTTCTATTATCAAGTTTGTTATATTATTATACGCCTAAATAGTTATATAGTAGTAAAGAAATTTTTAGGGTAATAAATCTTATAACGAATATATATTATAATAATATACGAGCTATCCGACTATCTAATCCTCTTACCTCTTATATCTTTTTCTATAACGTAGGTTTGTTTAAGAAATTTACCGGAGATAGTGATTCCTCCGGTATTTAAGAGAGCCTCTTAAAGGCCTGTCTTCTCGAACACCTGTTGTCTAGCAATTCTACTCGTCTAGCTAGAGAACTTTCCCCGGATAGTTTAATAGTCGTATAATTTAAAGAGGTTTCTTCCGGCCCGGAACTGATGTCTATCGGAGGAGGTGACTCCTCCCGTATAGGAGAGAGATCCCGTCGTAATTCCTTAGCGATATAACTTAGCGGCGGTTCTTCTAGCCCCGAACTAGAGTAGTAGTAGTAATAGGTCTCGTATATAATCATCTGATATAGTGATCTTAAGATATTATTTATTACCGTTACGTATTTTAACCTTAAGTAGATACTAGGTTCCGGAACCTAGCCCGATAGTAGGGGATAATGATTATAATATCTCTTTAATCGGGACTTATTATAACGGGAACAAATATGTCTCGGAGTCGAAGAACTCGAGGCCGGAGTATATTATCGAGAGTGTCTAAATTATAAAAAAACGTTAGTAATCTATTATAAAAACGTTTTTTCTTATAATACTTAAACCTACCGATATTATATAGGCAGGTTTAAGACTCTATAAGTATATCTACCGGGATTATTAAGCTAATTCGATACTCTTAGATCTAATTTTAGCTCTCTTCTAAGAGGGTCCTATTCTAGCTACTATACTTCTTAAAATAGATAGGACCTACTAGCGATCTTAACTAGGAACTAAATTTGGCTTCGCCTAAGAGCTTATTTCGATTCCCCTTTTGTCTTCGTTATATAACTCTTTATATCGTTTATCTTAAAGAGTAATATCTTCGCTTCTAGTACCTGGCTATTTTATTAACTATAAAGCGTTATAACTATAGCTACTAGCTTAGCTTTAAGACATATAGTAATAAGACTTCCCTTTTTAAATCTGACAGGCTTTAGACGCTTACTTATTACTTATAGGACCTAGACACGTAGTAGCCTAGCCTTTTCGTACTAATCGGTAATATATTAAAGTCACTAGCTCTTCGAGAGCTATTCGGAACAAAGAAGGCTCGGAAATTTAGAAGTAAACGACATACCGGCGAAATATATCTCTACCTTAACGCCTCTAGTATTTTCTATAACAGGCCTATCCTTATTATAGACGGCGACCTCCCTAAATAGGGCTTAAGGACTAAAGTGCCTTCGGCGGAGAAATGTTACGAAACAATAAGACGAGCCTTATTAAGACCTATAATAGACTCGCGTATTACTCTAGATAGAACTATAGATAGTATTTATTCCTATCTCCTTTTGCCCTTTATAGACGTCTTTTATTTCTTCTCTACTGACCTTAGTGGTTTTAGACAGATCGCGCGCCGCTTGGCCGTATAGCTAGAGAAAGGCTAGTCGTCGACGCTTCTAAGAAACACGTACCCTAGAGTAATTATCGTGACCGATAAGATACGTCTAGGAGCCTACGAAAAGAAGGAGGCTAGAAAGGCCTTTCTTTAGTTATTAAGAGAGGAAACGATATACGAGCTGTCTAAGTAGATATCGGACATTTAGGTCGTCGCTCTTCTCTTAGATTATAAAGTCTCTTCTAAAGCTCGATATAGACGCTTAAAGGAGTGTCTCTTAAATAGATCGGATAAAGTACGAAGGAATAGAGAAGACGCCCGTACCTTGTTCTCTATAACGTATTTCGCTACTCTTTTCCGATACGCTTACGACTACTTTTCTTAAACCTCCGAAGGCCTATTCGATTTTATTAAGGCCTCGAGGAAACAGAATCCTGTTACTAAAGACTTGGCTAAGTATTTATCTATCTTCTTAAAGTATATAAAGTCAGTAAAGGAGCTAACTAAGTTTATAGCCCCTATTATCGCTTCGAGTATCCTCTTAGACAATTATCTTCTAGACACTTATAATAAGCTATAGTCACCTCTTTAAATATTTATAGATTCTAATTTTCGATCTAATATTTAAGCCTAAAGACGTATTTTAGACCTTATATAGGGATATATTTTACTAGATAAGTAAATCTAAAGTAATAGCCTTTAAAGGATCGCGAGATATGATCTTTCGAAGTGGCTTTATTAGTAAGGTCGAAAGCTAGCTACGAGAATTTTTTAAGTAATCTATCCGTAGCGGAGAGATACTTTCCTTAGAGATCTATAGAGTTAACCTTAAAATTTTTAAAGGTCGATAGCGTAATATCTAGAGTAGTATTACCTATCTTGTTTGCTTACGCCGTAGACCTTAATATAGCTTACTATATAGACATATTGTCTACGAAAACTGTGTTCTAGTATTCGGAGAGTACTATATAGACGACCCCTAGATCTTTAGAGTCTACCGCTGTTTCCTCTACGGAGTCGAGATACCTAAAGAGGTAGTCGTAAAGATCTATCCTCCTACTACTAGAGTAGGGGGGGGTCTTATATATCGATAGAGGAGAGACACGAGGCGTCTTACCTCTAAAGTATATAAAAAGAATAGAAGACCGTATTAGGCTACGGATCCTACTATAAAAGTTTTTTAAAGTCGTATTTAATATTAGTTTAGGTACGTCATCCCGTTAGGATCTTAAAGGACTCTATACTGATATGCCTAAGGGGCCTGATTATCATAGACATGTTCCTTAACGGCTCGTCTATCGATGACTCTACTAAAGCATTTATAAAGTTAGTAGATCTTACTTTTAAACCTCGACAAGTTTTTATCCCTATTATATCTAATATTCTATCTCCTATCTTATCCCGTATCCCTATCCTATCCCGTATACGCCTTATACCTAGTATATATATACTTTTAAAGGCGTTTCGAGCGGATAGTTTATACCTAGTAGAAAATATCGAGGCCGTATTATAAGTAGTGTTCGGAAAAGAAAAGACTATCTTAGACTACTTATACGCAACTTCTATAGATACCCGAGTAGGTTTGCCCGTTACTACTATCCGTAAACCGTCAAGCTATATTTTTATAAACTATAACGGTATAGGAACCCGAGGCCTAGATCAAGGTACGTCTCTAAGAATTATTCTATTCGCTAAACTAATCAGTAGTAGGATACCACGTTATACGGCCGGAGGACGGCTATAGGAGAGTGCTACTCTAGGAAATACAAGTAATCACTTAATCTTTCTTCCGCTACCTTAACTAACACAAGACCTAGTATAAGATCTATATTAGCAGCACCTGGGTTTGCTACTCTCTCCTCCCCTCTAATGTTTTATACGATTAACTACGTCCTATAGGTTTTTCCCGCCTAAAAAAATAGATAGGGTCGGCACGTTCTAAGACGTAAGACCTCTCGAGAACGACCCGCTAATCTCGGCGCTTTTAAAGGTAGTAGCCATATTCCTACTAGCTAAAGAGCCGGATTTTATAGTCTCGCTAGGCACCGGCACCCCGCGTACGAATAATAACAAGCTATCTATATTAGTATTTAGTCTCCTTAGTCTCTAGAAGGATAGAGCTTTCCCTAGATTATAGCGTATGTTCTAGGAGAGAATACGTGATAAACATGTTAAACAGATCTTCCGAACTTATCCTAGATATCACCGCCTTAATACCGAGTTTGACGGCGTATTACCAAGACTAGACAACACGAAGAGTATATATAAGCTTTAATTAAAGGCTTAGGAGGATCATTTAATAACTAAAGTTATTAATAACATAGTACGCTATACTATTATATCTTTATTCTACTTCGAATTAAACTTAATCCCGGAAAGATATAATAGGAAATATATAGGTATAAGATCTATTTTCTACTTAGTACGCCGAAATAAACCTAAATTTAAACTACTACTTGATTAGTTATCGAAAGCCACCTTTTACTTAAACGACTATCCTATTCCTAGAGAAGTCGGCGAGCCTTCCTTTATTAGTAAAGATAGAAACTTTCGGAAACGAGTAGAGCTAAGTCTCGGCGATAGGTTTACGATATCCTTTAAGTAAGGCAACTTAGAGCCATATAATATTAGCGGATCGCTATATTCGATAGAGAAGTTAGTCATAGTATAAGGTTTGAATACTCACTTTAGGAGAGTATATTATAAGAAGAGGAAGAGCTTAGTAGAGTATGACCTACTAGCTAGAAAGAGGCTACGGATTTAGTAAGTAAAATAGTTTTATATCTCTAGTAGTTTAGAATTCTAAATCAAAACTTGTTAATAAACGAGCGTAGTAGTCTAGTCCGTATAGGACCCGAACAATAAGAGGGTTTCACTTCTACCGGTAGAGGCCTACCCTAAGACCTTAAGATCTACTAGACATTCTAAACCTAATAAGTCTTCGCTATTTAACCTCTTCTCCTTATATTTAATAATGCCTTTTAACTTCGATTAGATACCTTTAGGAAGCTTCTGGTCATCTTAAAGCTCCTTTAGAACATCACTTATAACCTGACGGTAGTATACTACCGATTAATACCTAAGATTCCCTAAACTCTTCCTAGAATATATAGTAAGTAAATGTTCTCTTATTCTCTTAATTAGACGCTTACCTCTATCATATCAATCACTCTTAAGCTCGTAAAAGCAACGACAACTTGCTACGCTCTTTCTCCCGTTTCGTTCTTGTCAAGTGTCTCTAGTAGTATAATACTTCTTTAAAGATCATTATAAGAGTATAGCTAGGTAACCACGTAATCGTAGTAAAGGTACCGTTCGGCAGATAATCTGGCTTTAATCGTTTTATTAATCGCGTACTAATATACTTAGCTTTATTAATAATGTTTAGGTAACTGGCTTATTAAAAAATACTAATAATCATATTTCGCTACTACTAAGTTACTTGCTTAGTTGTTAATTTTTCCCCGGTAGAATCATTCTAACTCCTTTAAATGCTAATAAAGAGCTTATGTCGTTCTGTCTCTAGCTTTTCGTAGAAAGTAAACCGATAGAATTCCTAGATGTCTGATTCGGTAGATTAAAACAGCTAGGAACCGATATATAGTAATTGATAATCTCTAGTTAGAAGCTAGTAGTGACTTTCTTCGAGCGCTTTTCGGACATTGTCGTCTATCCTTTTCGGGTATAATCGTAGGCCCTATAGCTTAAAGAGTAGGTCGAAAGTCCGAGTTTTAAAAAATACTAGCGGAACAGGCGACTGCCCTCGCCGGCGTTGTTGATCACTTGTATAGTTCTCTCTATTAGTTCTATGATTCTTAAGCCGACCTCGATCGGTATCCTACTAAGCCTTAGTAACATATTACCGTCCTTAGGTCGGAGATATTTACTTACTACTATATAATTATAAGTCTGTTAACGGCCGTAGGTAGATTCGGTAACGCGGCGGTGTTCCTTAAAGATATCTACTATCTTAACGACCCTATTACTTCGTTAGTAAGATACCTTAAATAGAAAGGTGCGCTTACTATATGTGTTTCCCCCTTAGTCCCTCTATAAGCAACTTGTCTCGAGCCTTCTCCTCTTCTTCCTCTATTTCGTCGTATTTCTCCTTTATAATAAGGACTTTTTGACCTTCTTTTATCGATTAAACGACTTTTAAGACTAAGTAAACCCCTTCACGTGACATCGAGATCTCACGTGATAACTAGAACGTTACACCTGCGCGCCTGCATGGATTATCTGATCCATGTTCGCTTTAAGACCGCCATCTCTCTTTTCGATAGACCTAGATTCGGACTTAAGAGGCTGCCCTGATACACGAGGACCTTGGGGTTTTCAGGTAGCTTATCTCGCGTGTCTGTTGGGACGGCGATGCAGTGTATGTTGGCGACGTCCTCGTCGCCGATTAAGGCTGCGAGGATCTCGGAACCCAAGAAGCCAGTCGCCCCTGTAAGAACAACTTGACGTTGGGTTTGCTGCGGCGAAGACGAGGCCGTATTGTGGGTACCAGCCCTGAGATCATGGTCGGGATTGGGATCGATGGATGTCTCTGCCTTCCAGTCTATACTCTCTGTGACGAGTTGGCTTCGTTCCTCGCTTGTTGCATCTGCCATCGCGCGTAGTGTGCTGGTCCGGTATAACTCATGAAGTGCGATGCGCACACCCATCCTCTTCTTGAGAGCACTCTGCAAGCGAACAAGGAGTAGCGAGCTCCCACCCGTGGTGAAGAAATCCGTGTCTGCCTTGATGCTTGTAGCGCCAGCTGCTTTGTCCGAAACATCTCTCCAGATGATTCGCAGCTCCCCTTCTGCGACGGTAAGTCTGCCTTCATTACTCGTCATCCGACTTACTTCCGGTAATGGAAGCGTCGCTACCGTTTTCCTGTCCACCTTTCCATTGATTGTCGCGGGCAAGCGGTCTAACGGAATGATCATTGAAGGTAGCATGTAGCGAGGCAGCGGAAGACCAACGCAAAGCTTATCAAGCTCCGCTTAGCTTAGATAATTCCCTTGCGCCAATACTACGTGAGCGACGAGGAACTTGGGCTGGCCACGGACTGTAACGACCGCATCAGCTAACGAGCCCTGTGCAGCTCCTAAGATGGCGTTGGCGACTTCGTTGAGCTCGATCCGGAAGCCACGAAGCTTCACGAGCGTGTCGCCGTCGATTCTGCCCAAGAACACTAGGGAACCATCTTCGAGCAGGTATCCCTTGTCGCCTGTCCTGTATATGCGGTTCCAACCTTTGGAGACATCCTCAGGCGTGGCAAAAGGGTCATAAACGAACTTCGTAGAGCTAATCTCGGTGTTCAGGTAGTCTCCCGCAACGCCGCGGCCGCCAACACATATTTCGCCGGGGAACCCAGGAGGTAATGGCTCGCAGTTACTGTCGAGGATGTAAACAGATGTGTTTGGAATGGCTTTGCCCAAGGAGTAAAGTGCATCATTCCTTTCGATACTCGCTTGGATTAGTAAAAACTGCAATGTTACGGCGCATGACACTTCCGTTGGCCCGTAACAATCGGTCAAGGTGATATTCGGCAGCTCCAATTGTCGAAAGGCAGTCACAAGCCCATCGACAATAGCCTCTCCGCCTGAGCAAGCATATCGCCATGAAGTACATTTTCGCAGAGAGCCCGCAGAGTAGGTAGTGAGGGTTAAATACTCTATGGGAGTACATATTGTGCAATAGATGGACTCTTCCAGCATCAAATCTGCGATCTTAACCGGATCACCGCGAAATTGTGACGGAGCAATCACCAACGTCCCCGCGTTAGCGAAAGCATTGAATGCCTGGACAATAGACATGTCAAATCCCGTGGAGCTTTGCTGCAGTACTTTCACCTGGCCAAGGGCGAATATAGCACTCTTGGCTGCGGCGTAGTTCATGATGCCGCTTTGGGTAAGCCTGATGCCTTTGGGGGTGCCGGTGGAGCCACTGGTGAAGAGCAGTCTGATTACCATCGTATGTCGCGGCTGGAGGCTTCTGTTTTGAGACGGACAGCTCAGACAAATTAAGCCTGGGAATAGGTACACCATTGTCATGCTGGGTCACCACACCAGCAGTGGCGTTGTAAAACAATAGCAAATCTAGCTTACAAGCCTCCATCATGGTGCGTTGCCGTGCGACTGGCAGGGTTGGATCGAGTGGGACGTACACTGCTCCAAGATGCAAGATGCTTAGCATAATCACTCATATATCAATGCTCGGCTCACAGAGAATTGCCACACTCGCGGCCGGGCAGACGCCGGCCTCAACTAGAGCTGCTGCGGTGGCATTCACCCTACTTGCAAACTGAGCGTACGTCGCGAAACCCTGGCCATCTTTGATGGATACTTTGTCCGGGAAAGCAGAGCAAATTTGGTGAAATCTCTCTGACAGTGTCTCAAGCCACAGATACTGGACTCTTGGACCTCGTCCCAAAAGTGCTGGTTGGGCATGGCTGCTGAGTTTACAGTCCTGTAACTTCTGCGACGATTCAACGGAGAGGATTTCAAGCAAGCTTATATAGCTATCCAATACCAATTCGGTGGCAGCAATCGAGTATAGGTGAGCGTTGGATGACACTTCGATGAGATGGCCTCTCTGGGAAGTTTGCGTCACATTAAAGGTTAGATCGTAGGGCGTCTTCGCGTCCAAGTATCGAGTAAAATCCATAGAGCAGTTTCCCAGCTTGGTCTGTAGCAAATCTCCAATCCGGTAATTGAAGGCGATTTGGAATAGAGGGGCATATACCGAGGAGCGTTTCATTCCCAGTCGTTTTAGGAGGATATCGATTGGAACCTGCGCATGGCTAAGCCCGTTCAGTACAGTTCTGGATGTATCTTGCACCACCTCTGCGAATGGTCGTTGCCTATTTATGTAAAAGCGCATAGATAGCAAATTACTAAAATGGCCAATAGTTTCCGTGAAGCTCCCCGTAGTAATTCGACCGGCGTCCGTGACGCCAATACAAATTTCGTCCAACTCGAGCAAACGGGCAAAGAGAGCTTGTACAATGGCCAGGTAGAATTGCATTATCGTCACCCGGTATGCTTTGCTCACATCTTTTATTTTATCGACAATGTTGGCATCCAGTTCTTTTCGGACTATATGATTGCGGACACACGATGTGGCTGTCTGCTCTTCTGCCGTGCAAATGGAAGTAGTGGGAGCACGCCTGGAATCGGGTCAAGCTCACGTGTCCAATATTCTATGCTTTCTTCAAACTCTCCGCTCTGTAGAGCGTCTATCTGCTGGCGAGAAAAGTCTAGATATGAATTTGGGTTTGTTGTGAATGGAGACATCTGGTACGCAAGGTCCAGATCCCGGAGGAATATATGCCAGCTCATACCACCCATAATGATATGGTGGCATCCGAAAATGACTGTGTGAGTTTCCGGTGAATGGGTAAAGAGCATCGCTTTGAATGTTTGCCCATTGGCGAGCTCCCAGTGGTGACCAGCAAATGCTTGGAACTTTTGCTCGACATCTTCAGCGGCTGATACCTTGATGTGAGTGAATCGGCCTTTCAAACTAATATTAGACACTATGCCTCGACGCAGTTCGGTACTCCCAGGCTCAGTGAAAAAGCAAGTCTGAAAAGCCTCATGACGGGCCAAAGTCTTTTCAAGTGCTCGTGCAAATCTAGAGACGTTGAGCTGACCTTTGATGTTGTACTCTGTGGTGATGTTAAACATTGTCTGGTCATCCAGAAAGTTGTGTAAAAAGTGAAGGCTAGCTTGTGGGAATGATGTGCATTCGGTACGCGTATATTCGGGTTCATTGGCGCACGCGCACTCGGAAGGCTTCGTGGTACCCGACGATGGTGCGGATTTTGCGGACTCAGAGCCTTGAGACCTTTCAGTCTAGTATCCAGTGGATCCAGAGTACGTGGACGAACTGTTTTGGCTGATATCAAGATCAACTTCAGGCTCAATCTGCATGGGCAGTGCTGTAATCTGCTCGTTTTTCTTAACTGGCATTTCCTCAACATATCTATGCGCAGCTCGGGTCGAGATAGACACCATAGACTCTCGACCCAGAATTCTAAGCAGAGGGACATCAACTTTCATAACTTGGAGCAACCACGTACGTATCTCTACGGCAAGAAAAGAGTCAAGACCCAGGTCTGACAGCGGTGCTTTAACGTCAAGCGACACCACAGAAGCCTTCATCATTGATTCGATTTTCTTAGAAAACAGGTCCTGGAAGATTTCTACCGCTTCAGCGATGGAACTCATATCCTCAAGCCTGTTACCGTACTGCTGAGTCGATGTGCTAGACTGCGATCCGTCGGTAGAATTTAGAGGAACTATCATGTGAGAGAAACGAGGATTATTATACCACGGTGGTCTCGTGGAGGCAGAGGGATCGCCGATAAACGGCTGAATCCCCATCGACAGCTCTGCATTCCCTGAATCTAGGTGACCAGATAAAATCGCTCCCGCAAATAAGCGATGGAAATCCGTCTCCGCGAGTGGCGCGCAAAATAGTGAACGAAGATGGTGCTCAATGTTGATATTCGTCCTTTGACTTTTTGCAACATATCCCACATCCACAATCATGCCAATATGGATTACAGATGCTGAAAGGCCACTATGTCTTCGCCGTGCAACTAAGCTCGTCATAAACATATTGGCAGCGTGGTATATAAATTGTCCAGGATTGCCGCACTCACTGGCCAGCGAGGAGAAGAGGACAAAGAAATCCAGGCTCTTCTGAGCAAACTCCTCGTCAAGATGGATTGTACCAGCAACTTTGGGTTTCAGTTGTTTTTCGACAGTCGCGGCTGTAGTATTGAGAAAGAGGGAATCTTCAAGAATCATTGCAGCATTAGCTACGCCGGCAATCCCAGGCATAGAATCTCGGAGCATCGAAACTGTTTCGTGAACCTGTGCCCGATCTGCAACATCCATTCTCACGACGCAAATATCCACACTATTTTACCCGGTTTGTACTCCCAGGACGATTCCTGATGTCGTGCAAGTGCATCGGAGAATTCTCTATCTCCACGCGGAGTGCGGGAGTGTCCGGACCGACGACACGCAAGAAGAATGACGATGTCAAGTGTTGCAGGTGGCTTTCCGACCTTATTTTTACCTTTCCTCGGATCCGAATCCCCTTCTACATCAAATCCGGATTTACGCCCGGATCCGAGTCGCGGCCCCCAGCTGGTTGTAAGCAGCCTTACGAGGCCCAATGAGCACTGCCCAGCACGTCATGAGTGTTGGCGACTTGGCATTCAACCTGAGCTGAGCTTGGGGACGCGGCGGCGGGGGGCTGATGAGTTTGCCAAGCTCGGGTCTGTAAATCCGGGCGTGACCCGTCTTTTGTTTCTCCTTCATGACCAACGATTGAGCATCTCAAAATATCGTACTCGGCTCCCTCATTAACAGTGCCTTGTCGGCGATGCTGAAACTTTTTGGCTATGAATGAATCAATCCGGGCGTTACCCGCCTTTCTTCCCCGACTTAACTGTTGACAATCCTAAAACATCGTATATGGCTTCCATAGCAGAGCCTTGTCAATAATGCTGAATTTCTTGTCTGTAAACCTGGGCGCAATCCGTTTACTTTGTCTTAGACCAAACCAAAGATCCCAAAACATCGTACACGGCTTCCATAGCAAAGCCTTGCGAGGAATCCCAGAACTGCAAATGCGAGATTAAACACCATACTTATACGTAAAACTGCTACGTCTCAAGTTACATTAATACTATCCCCCCCCTGGTTCAGATGTTATTTTGCCACTTTCTTGCCACTATTGCGATACCGTCCAGCACCCCACTTGTCTCTCCACCATAGCACCTGATTACTGCCCCCGTGTCACTGCAAAGGCAATCCTGACATAATTGAAGCTATTCTTATGATTCCTTTTGCCTGTAATCGTATAATTAAAACGCAAATAAACCTTATTCCTTCGATA